>CM040246.1:158761597-159031599 GCA_022545495.1 Chrysanthemum lavandulifolium
AAAACACATTAATGACATCTTAAAAAATTTAGGAGAGAGGGTCATCCTCCATTATAAGTAGTATAGATATGTGTAATATGTATAAAATCAAATAAATTATCACTTGTGAATTTACATCTTTGCATCATTTGTCTTAAAAAATTGTCCCGACTTTTACAAAAACCGTTTTTACTTTTGTGGTTAATTTTATTTAAAATAATTCAAAATTTATTTAGATTGGTTCTCGAAACACTCTTACGATATAATAATAGTTTTGGAACTTTGTAGTTTTGCATGCATTTTAAAATCATATTCATTTATATGTGCATTTTGCATTAAAACTAAACTAATTCAAAAAGAAATAATAAATGAAGCATTAAAATGTTGTGGAAGATAAATTAGTAAAAGCTATTTATTGTGTACATTATGCATTAAAATTTGTAATGCTTAAAAACACATTAATGACATCTTAAAAAATTTAGGAGAGAGGGTCATCCTCCATTATAAGTAGTATAGATATGTGTAATATGTATAAAATCAAATAAATTATCACTTGTGAATTTACATCTTTGCATCATTTGTCTTAAAAAATTGTCCCGACTTTTACAAAAACCGTTTTTACTTTTGTGGTTAATTTTATTTAAAATAATTCAAAATTTATTTAGATTGGTTCTCGAAACACTCTTACGATATAATAATAGTTTTGGAACTTTGTAGTTTTGCATGCATTTTAAAATCATATTCATTTATATGTGCATTTTGCATTAAAACTAAACTAATTCAAAAAGAAATAATAAATGAAGCATTAAAATGTTGTGGAAGATAAATTAGTAAAAGCTATTTATTGTGTACATTATGCATTAAAATTTGTAATGC
Organism: Chrysanthemum lavandulifolium; assembly: GCA_022545495.1. Lineage (NCBI taxonomy): Eukaryota > Viridiplantae > Streptophyta > Magnoliopsida > Asterales > Asteraceae > Chrysanthemum > Chrysanthemum lavandulifolium. Next base: position 158,762,453 of record CM040246.1, read on the forward strand.
TTAAAAACACATTAATGACATCTTAAAAAATTTAGGAGAGAGGTCATCCTCCATTATAAGTAGTATAGATATGTGTAATGTAATATGTATAAAATCAAATAAATTATCACTTGTGAATTTACATCTTTGCATCATTTGTCTTAAAAAATTGTCCCGACTTTTACAAAAACCGTTTTTACTTTTGTGGTTAATTTTATTTAAAATAATTCAAAATTTATTTAGATTGGTTCTCGAAACACTCTTACGATATAATAATAGTTTTGGAACTTTGTAGTTTTGCATGCATTTTAAAATCATATTCATTTATATGTGCATTTTGCATTAAAACTAAACTAATTCAAAAAGAAATAATAAATGAAGCATTAAAATGTTGTGGAAGATAAATTAGTAAAAGCTATTTATTGTGTACATTATGCATTAAAATTTGTAATGCTTAAAAACACATTAATGACATCTTAAAAAATTTAGGAGAGAGGGTCATCCTCCATTATAAGTAGTATAGATATGTGTAATATGTATAAAATCAAATAAATTATCACTTGTGAATTTACATCTTTGCATCATTTGTCTTAAAAAATTGTCCCGACTTTTACAAAAACCGTTTTTACTTTTTGTGGTTAATTTTATTTAAAATAATTCAAAATTTATTTAGATTGGTTCTCGAAACACTCTTACGATATAATAATAGTTTTGGAACTTTGTAGTTTTGCATGCATTTTAAAATCATATTCATTTATATGTGCATTTTGCATTAAAACTAAACTAATTCAAAAAGAAATAATAAATGAAGCATTAAAATGTTGTGGAAGATAAATTAGTAAAAGCTATTTATTGTGTACATTATGCATTAAAATTTGTAATGCTTAAAAACACATTAATGACATCTTAAAAAATTTAGGAGAGAGGGTCATCCTCCATTATAAGTAGTATAGATATGTGTAATATGTATAAAATCAAATAAATTATCACTTGTGAATTTACATCTTTGCATCATTTGTCTTAAAAAATTGTCCCGACTTTTACAAAAACCGTTTTTACTTTTGTGGTTAATTTTATTTAAAATAATTCAAAATTTATTTAGATTGGTTCTCAAACACTCTTACGATATAATAATAGTTTTGGAACTTTGTAGTTTTGCATGCATTTTAAAATCATATTCATTTATATGTGCATTTTGCATTAAAACTAAACTAATTCAAAAAGAAATAATAAATGAAGCATTAAAATGTTGTGGAAGATAAATTAGTAAAAGCTATTTATTGTGTACATTATGCATTAAAATTTGTAATGCTTAAAAACACATTAATGACATCTTAAAAAATTTAGGAGAGAGGTCATCCTCCATTATAAGTAGTATAGATATGTGTAATATGTATAAAATCAAATAAATTATCACTTGTGAATTTACATCTTTGCATCATTTGTCTTAAAAAATTGTCCCGACTTTTACAAAAACCGTTTTTACTTTTGTGGTTAATTTTATTTAAAATAATTCAAAATTTATTTAGATTGGTTCTCAAACACTCTTACGATATAATAATAGTTTTGGAACTTTGTAGTTTTGCATGCATTTTAAAATCATATTCATTTATATGTGCATTTTGCATTAAAACTAAACTAATTCAAAAAGAAATAATAAATGAAGCATTAAAATGTTGTGGAAGATAAATTAGTAAAAGCTATTTATTGTGTACATTATGCATTAAAATTTGTAATGCTTAAAAACACATTAATGACATCTTAAAAAATTTAGGAGAGAGGGTCATCCTCCATTATAAGTAGTATAGATATGTGTAATATGTATAAAATCAAATAAATTATCACTTGTGAATTTACATCTTTGCATCATTTGTCTTAAAAAATTGTCCCGACTTTTACAAAAACCGTTTTTACTTTTGTGGTTAATTTTATTTAAAATAATTCAAAATTTATTTAGATTGGTTCTCAAACACTCTTACGATATAATAATAGTTTTGGAACTTTGTAGTTTTGCATGCATTTTAAAATCATATTCATTTATATGTGCATTTTGCATTAAAACTAAACTAATTCAAAAAGAAATAATAAATGAAGCATTAAAATGTTGTGGAAGATAAATTAGTAAAAGCTATTTATTGTGTACATTATGCATTAAAATTTGTAATGCTTAAAAACACATTAATGACATCTTAAAAAATTTAGGAGAGAGGTCATCCTCCATTATAAGTAGTATAGATATGTGTAATATGTATAAAATCAAATAAATTATCACTTGTGAATTTACATCTTTGCATCATTTGTCTTAAAAAATTGTCCCGACTTTTACAAAAACCGTTTTACTACTTTTGGTTAATTTTATTTAAAATAATTCAAAATTTATTTAGATTGGTTCTCAAACACTCTTACGATATAATAATAGTTTTGGAACTTTGTAGTTTTGCATGCATTTTAAAATCATATTCATTTATATGTGCATTTTGCATTAAAACTAAACTAATTCAAAAAGAAATAATAAATGAAGCATTAAAATGTTGTGGAAGATAAATTAGTAAAAGCTATTTATTGTGTACATTATGCATTAAAATTTGTAATGCTTAAAAACACATTAATGACATCTTAAAAAATTTAGGAGAGAGGTCATCCTCCATTATAAGTAGTATAGATATGTGTAATATGTATAAAATCAAATAAATTATCACTTGTGAATTTACATCTTTGCATCATTTGTCTTAAAAAATTGTCCCGACTTTTACAAAAACCGTTTTTACTTTTGTGGTTAATTTTATTTAAAATAATTCAAAATTTATTTAGATTGGTTCTCAAACACTCTTACGATATAATAATAGTTTTGGAACTTTGTAGTTTTGCATGCATTTTAAAATCATATTCATTTATATGTGCATTTTGCATTAAAACTAAACTAATTCAAAAAGAAATAATAAATGAAGCATTAAAATGTTGTGGAAGATAAATTAGTAAAAGCTATTTATTGTGTACATTATGCATTAAAATTTGTAATGCTTAAAAACACATTAATGACATCTTAAAAAATTTAGGAGAGAGGGTCATCCTCCATTATAAGTAGTATAGATATGTGTAATATGTATAAAATCAAATAAATTATCACTTGTGAATTTACATCTTTGCATCATTTGTCTTAAAAAATTGTCCCGACTTTTACAAAAACCGTTTTTACTTTTGTGGTTAATTTTATTTAAAATAATTCAAAATTTATTTAGATTGGTTCTCGAAACACTCTTACGATATAATAATAGTTTTGGAACTTTGTAGTTTTGCATGCATTTTAAAATCATATTCATTTATATGTGCATTTTGCATTAAAACTAAACTAATTCAAAAAGAAATAATAAATGAAGCATTAAAATGTTGTGGAAGATAAATTAGTAAAAGCTATTTATTGTGTACATTATGCATTAAAATTTGTAATGCTTAAAAACACATTAATGACATCTTAAAAAATTTAGGAGAGAGGTCATCCTCCATTATAAGTAGTATAGATATGTGTAATATGTATAAAATCAAATAAATTATCACTTGTGAATTTACATCTTTGCATCATTTGTCTTAAAAAATTGTCCCGACTTTTACAAAAACCGTTTTTACTTTTGTGGTTAATTTTATTTAAAATAATTCAAAATTTATTTAGATTGGTTCTCAAACACTCTTACGATATAATAATAGTTTTGGAACTTTGTAGTTTTGCATGCATTTTAAAATCATATTCATTTATATGTGCATTTTGCATTAAAACTAAACTAATTCAAAAAGAAATAATAAATGAAGCATTAAAATGTTGTGGAAGATAAATTAGTAAAAGCTATTTATTGTGTACATTATGCATTAAAATTTGTAATGCTTAAAAACACATTAATGACATCTTAAAAAATTTAGGAGAGAGGGTCATCCTCCATTATAAGTAGTATAGATATGTGTAATATGTATAAAATCAAATAAATTATCACTTGTGAATTTACATCTTTGCATCATTTGTCTTAAAAAATTGTCCCGACTTTTACAAAAACCGTTTTTACTTTTGTGGTTAATTTTATTTAAAATAATTCAAAATTTATTTAGATTGGTTCTCAAACACTCTTACGATATAATAATAGTTTTGGAACTTTGTAGTTTTGCATGCATTTTAAAATCATATTCATTTATATGTGCATTTTGCATTAAAACTAAACTAATTCAAAAAGAAATAATAAATGAAGCATTAAAATGTTGTGGAAGATAAATTAGTAAAAGCTATTTATTGTGTACATTATGCATTAAAATTTGTAATGCTTAAAAACACATTAATGACATCTTAAAAAATTTAGGAGAGAGGTCATCCTCCATTATAAGTAGTATAGATATGTGTAATATGTATAAAATCAAATAAATTATCACTTGTGAATTTACATCTTTGCATCATTTGTCTTAAAAAATTGTCCCGACTTTTACAAAAACCGTTTTTACTTTTGTGGTTAATTTTATTTAAAATAATTCAAAATTTATTTAGATTGGTTCTCAAACACTCTTACGATATAATAATAGTTTTGGAACTTTGTAGTTTTGCATGCATTTTAAAATCATATTCATTTATATGTGCATTTTGCATTAAAACTAAACTAATTCAAAAAGAAATAATAAATGAAGCATTAAAATGTTGTGGAAGATAAATTAGTAAAAGCTATTTATTGTGTACATTATGCATTAAAATTTGTAATGCTTAAAAACACATTAATGACATCTTAAAAAATTTAGGAGAGAGGGTCATCCTCCATTATAAGTAGTATAGATATGTGTAATATGTATAAAATCAAATAAATTATCACTTGTGAATTTACATCTTTGCATCATTTGTCTTAAAAAATTGTCCCGACTTTTACAAAAACCGTTTTTACTTTTGTGGTTAATTTTATTTAAAATAATTCAAAATTTATTTAGATTGGTTCTCAAACACTCTTACGATATAATAATAGTTTTGGAACTTTGTAGTTTTGCATGCATTTTAAAATCATATTCATTTATATGTGCATTTTGCATTAAAACTAAACTAATTCAAAAAGAAATAATAAATGAAGCATTAAAATGTTGTGGAAGATAAATTAGTAAAAGCTATTTATTGTGTACATTATGCATTAAAATTTGTAATGCTTAAAAACACATTAATGACATCTTAAAAAATTTAGGAGAGAGGTCATCCTCCATTATAAGTAGTATAGATATGTGTAATATGTATAAAATCAAATAAATTATCACTTGTGAATTTACATCTTTGCATCATTTGTCTTAAAAAATTGTCCCGACTTTTACAAAAACCGTTTTTACTTTTGTGGTTAATTTTATTTAAAATAATTCAAAATTTATTTAGATTGGTTCTCGAAACACTCTTACGATATAATAATAGTTTTGGAACTTTGTAGTTTTGCATGCATTTTAAAATCATATTCATTTATATGTGCATTTTGCATTAAAACTAAACTAATTCAAAAAGAAATAATAAATGAAGCATTAAAATGTTGTGGAAGATAAATTAGTAAAAGCTATTTATTGTGTACATTATGCATTAAAATTTGTAATGCTTAAAAACACATTAATGACATCTTAAAAAATTTAGGAGAGAGGTCATCCTCCATTATAAGTAGTATAGATATGTGTAATATGTATAAAATCAAATAAATTATCACTTGTGAATTTACATCTTTGCATCATTTGTCTTAAAAAATTGTCCCGACTTTTACAAAAACCGTTTTTACTTTTGTGGTTAATTTTATTTAAAATAATTCAAAATTTATTTAGATTGGTTCTCAAACACTCTTACGATATAATAATAGTTTTGGAACTTTGTAGTTTTGCATGCATTTTAAAATCATATTCATTTATATGTGCATTTTGCATTAAAACTAAACTAATTCAAAAAGAAATAATAAATGAAGCATTAAAATGTTGTGGAAGATAAATTAGTAAAAGCTATTTATTGTGTACATTATGCATTAAAATTTGTAATGCTTAAAAACACATTAATGACATCTTAAAAAATTTAGGAGAGAGGTCATCCTCCATTATAAGTAGTATAGATATGTGTAATATGTATAAAATCAAATAAATTATCACTTGTGAATTTACATCTTTGCATCATTTGTCTTAAAAAATTGTCCCGACTTTTACAAAAACCGTTTTTACTTTTGTGGTTAATTTTATTTAAAATAATTCAAAATTTATTTAGATTGGTTCTCAAACACTCTTACGATATAATAATAGTTTTGGAACTTTGTAGTTTTGCATGCATTTTAAAATCATATTCATTTATATGTGCATTTTGCATTAAAACTAAACTAATTCAAAAAGAAATAATAAATGAAGCATTAAAATGTTGTGGAAGATAAATTAGTAAAAGCTATTTATTGTGTACATTATGCATTAAAATTTGTAATGCTTAAAAACACATTAATGACATCTTAAAAAATTTAGGAGAGAGGTCATCCTCCATTATAAGTAGTATAGATATGTGTAATATGTATAAAATCAAATAAATTATCACTTGTGAATTTACATCTTTGCATCATTTGTCTTAAAAAATTGTCCCGACTTTTACAAAAACCGTTTTTACTTTTGTGGTTAATTTTATTTAAAATAATTCAAAATTTATTTAGATTGGTTCTCAAAACACTCTTACGATATAATAATAGTTTTGGAACTTTGTAGTTTTGCATGCATTTTAAAATCATATTCATTTATATGTGCATTTTGCATTAAAACTAAACTAATTCAAAAAGAAATAATAAATGAAGCATTAAAATGTTGTGGAAGATAAATTAGTAAAAGCTATTTATTGTGTACATTATGCATTAAAATTTGTAATGCTTAAAAACACATTAATGACATCTTAAAAAATTTAGGAGAGAGGGTCATCCTCCATTATAAGTAGTATAGATATGTGTAATATGTATAAAATCAAATAAATTATCACTTGTGAATTTACATCTTTGCATCATTTGTCTTAAAAAATTGTCCCGACTTTTACAAAAACCGTTTTTACTTTTGTGGTTAATTTTATTTAAAATAATTCAAAATTTATTTAGATTGGTTCTCAAACACTCTTACGATATAATAATAGTTTTGGAACTTTGTAGTTTTGCATGCATTTTAAAATCATATTCATTTATATGTGCATTTTGCATTAAAACTAAACTAATTCAAAAAGAAATAATAAATGAAGCATTAAAATGTTGTGGAAGATAAATTAGTAAAAGCTATTTATTGTGTACATTATGCATTAAAATTTGTAATGCTTAAAAACACATTAATGACATCTTAAAAAATTTAGGAGAGAGGTCATCCTCCATTATAAGTAGTATAGATATGTGTAATATGTATAAAATCAAATAAATTATCACTTGTGAATTTACATCTTTGCATCATTTGTCTTAAAAAATTGTCCCGACTTTTACAAAAACCGTTTTTACTTTTGTGGTTAATTTTATTTAAAATAATTCAAAATTTATTTAGATTGGTTCTCGAAACACTCTTACGATATAATAATAGTTTTGGAACTTTGTAGTTTTGCATGCATTTTAAAATCATATTCATTTATATGTGCATTTTGCATTAAAACTAAACTAATTCAAAAAGAAATAATAAATGAAGCATTAAAATGTTGTGGAAGATAAATTAGTAAAAGCTATTTATTGTGTACATTATGCATTAAAATTTGTAATGCTTAAAAACACATTAATGACATCTTAAAAAATTTAGGAGAGAGGTCATCCTCCATTATAAGTAGTATAGATATGTATGTAATATGTATAAAATCAAATAAATTATCACTTGTGAATTTACATCTTTGCATCATTTGTCTTAAAAAATTGTCCCGACTTTTACAAAAACCGTTTTTACTTTTGTGGTTAATTTTATTTAAAATAATTCAAAATTTATTTAGATTGGTTCTCAAACACTCTTACGATATAATAATAGTTTTGGAACTTTGTAGTTTTGCATGCATTTTAAAATCATATTCATTTATATGTGCATTTTGCATTAAAACTAAACTAATTCAAAAAGAAATAATAAATGAAGCATTAAAATGTTGTGGAAGATAAATTAGTAAAAGCTATTTATTGTGTACATTATGCATTAAAATTTGTAATGCTTAAAAACACATTAATGACATCTTAAAAAATTTAGGAGAGAGGGTCATCCTCCATTATAAGTAGTATAGATATGTGTAATATGTATAAAATCAAATAAATTATCACTTGTGAATTTACATCTTTGCATCATTTGTCTTAAAAAATTGTCCCGACTTTTACAAAAACCGTTTTTACTTTTGTGGTTAATTTTATTTAAAATAATTCAAAATTTATTTAGATTGGTTCTCAAACACTCTTACGATATAATAATAGTTTTGGAACTTTGTAGTTTTGCATGCATTTTAAAATCATATTCATTTATATGTGCATTTTGCATTAAAACTAAACTAATTCAAAAAGAAATAATAAATGAAGCATTAAAATGTTGTGGAAGATAAATTAGTAAAAGCTATTTATTGTGTACATTATGCATTAAAATTTGTAATGCTTAAAAACACATTAATGACATCTTAAAAAATTTAGGAGAGATGGTCATCCTCCATTATAAGTAGTATAGATATGTGTAATATGTATAAAATCAAATAAATTATCACTTGTGAATTTACATCTTTGCATCATTTGTCTTAAAAAATTGTCCCGACTTTTACAAAAACCGTTTTTTACTTTTGTGGTTAATTTTATTTAAAATAATTCAAAATTTATTTAGATTGGTTCTCAAACACTCTTACGATATAATAATAGTTTTGGAACTTTGTAGTTTTGCATGCATTTTAAAATCATATTCATTTATATGTGCATTTTGCATTAAAACTAAACTAATTCAAAAAGAAATAATAAATGAAGCATTAAAATGTTGTGGAAGATAAATTAGTAAAAGCTATTTATTGTGTACATTATGCATTAAAATTTGTAATGCTTAAAAACACATTAATGACATCTTAAAAAATTTAGGAGAGAGGTCATCCTCCATTATAAGTAGTATAGATATGTGTAATATGTATAAAATCAAATAAATTATCACTTGTGAATTTACATCTTTGCATCATTTGTCTTAAAAAATTGTCCCGACTTTTACAAAAACCGTTTTTACTTTTGTGGTTAATTTTATTTAAAATAATTCAAAATTTATTTAGATTGGTTCTCAAACACTCTTACGATATAATAATAGTTTTGGAACTTTGTAGTTTTGCATGCATTTTAAAATCATATTCATTTATATGTGCATTTTGCATTAAAACTAAACTAATTCAAAAAGAAATAATAAATGAAGCATTAAAATGTTGTGGAAGATAAATTAGTAAAAGCTATTTATTGTGTACATTATGCATTAAAATTTGTAATGCTTAAAAACACATTAATGACATCTTAAAAAATTTAGGAGAGAGGTCATCCTCCATTATAAGTAGTATAGATATGTGTAATATGTATAAAATCAAATAAATTATCACTTGTGAATTTACATCTTTGCATCATTTGTCTTAAAAAATTGTCCCGACTTTTACAAAAACCGTTTTTACTTTTGTGGTTAATTTTATTTAAAATAATTCAAAATTTATTTAGATTGGTTCTCAAACACTCTTACGATATAATAATAGTTTTGGAACTTTGTAGTTTTGCATGCATTTTAAAATCATATTCATTTATATGTGCATTTTGCATTAAAACTAAACTAATTCAAAAAGAAATAATAAATGAAGCATTAAAATGTTGTGGAAGATAAATTAGTAAAAGCTATTTATTGTGTACATTATGCATTAAAATTTGTAATGCTTAAAAACACATTAATGACATCTTAAAAAATTTAGGAGAGAGGTCATCCTCCATTATAAGTAGTATAGATATGTGTAATATGTATAAAATCAAATAAATTATCACTTGTGAATTTACATCTTTGCATCATTTGTCTTAAAAAATTGTCCCGACTTTTACAAAAACCGTTTTTACTTTTGTGGTTAATTTTATTTAAAATAATTCAAAATTTATTTAGATTGGTTCTCGAAACACTCTTACGATATAATAATAGTTTTGGAACTTTGTAGTTTTGCATGCATTTTAAAATCATATTCATTTATATGTGCATTTTGCATTAAAACTAAACTAATTCAAAAAGAAATAATAAATGAAGCATTAAAATGTTGTGGAAGATAAATTAGTAAAAGCTATTTATTGTGTACATTATGCATTAAAATTTGTAATGCTTAAAAACACATTAATGACATCTTAAAAAATTTAGGAGAGAGGGTCATCCTCCATTATAAGTAGTATAGATATGTGTAATATGTATAAAATCAAATAAATTATCACTTGTGAATTTACATCTTTGCATCATTTGTCTTAAAAAATTGTCCCGACTTTTACAAAAACCGTTTTTACTTTTGTGGTTAATTTTATTTAAAATAATTCAAAATTTATTTAGATTGGTTCTCAAACACTCTTACGATATAATAATAGTTTTGGAACTTTGTAGTTTTGCATGCATTTTAAAATCATATTCATTTATATGTGCATTTTGCATTAAAACTAAACTAATTCAAAAAGAAATAATAAATGAAGCATTAAAATGTTGTGGAAGATAAATTAGTAAAAGCTATTTATTGTGTACATTATGCATTAAAATTTGTAATGCTTAAAAACACATTAATGACATCTTAAAAAATTTAGGAGAGAGGGTCATCCTCCATTATAAGTAGTATAGATATGTGTAATATGTATAAAATCAAATAAATTATCACTTGTGAATTTACATCTTTGCATCATTTGTCTTAAAAAATTGTCCCGACTTTTACAAAAACCGTTTTTACTTTTGTGGTTAATTTTATTTAAAATAATTCAAAATTTATTTAGATTGGTTCTCAAACACTCTTACGATATAATAATAGTTTTGGAACTTTGTAGTTTTGCATGCATTTTAAAATCATATTCATTTATATGTGCATTTTGCATTAAAACTAAACTAATTCAAAAAGAAATAATAAATGAAGCATTAAAATGTTGTGGAAGATAAATTAGTAAAAGCTATTTATTGTGTGTACATTATGCATTAAAATTTGTAATGCTTAAAAACACATTAATGACATCTTAAAAAATTTAGGAGAGAGGTCATCCTCCATTATAAGTAGTATAGATATGTGTAATATGTATAAAATCAAATAAATTATCACTTGTGAATTTACATCTTTGCATCATTTGTCTTAAAAAATTGTCCCGACTTTTACAAAAACCGTTTTTACTTTTGTGGTTAATTTTATTTAAAATAATTCAAAATTTATTTAGATTGGTTCTCAAACACTCTTACGATATAATAATAGTTTTGGAACTTTGTAGTTTTGCATGCATTTTAAAATCATATTCATTTATATGTGCATTTTGCATTAAAACTAAACTAATTCAAAAAGAAATAATAAATGAAGCATTAAAATGTTGTGGAAGATAAATTAGTAAAAGCTATTTATTGTGTACATTATGCATTAAAATTTGTAATGCTTAAAAACACATTAATGACATCTTAAAAAATTTAGGAGAGAGGGTCATCCTCCATTATAAGTAGTATAGATATGTGTAATATGTATAAAATCAAATAAATTATCACTTGTGAATTTACATCTTTGCATCATTTGTCTTAAAAAATTGTCCCGACTTTTACAAAAACCGTTTTTACTTTTGTGGTTAATTTTATTTAAAATAATTCAAAATTTATTTAGATTGGTTCTCAAACACTCTTACGATATAATAATAGTTTTGGAACTTTGTAGTTTTGCATGCATTTTAAAATCATATTCATTTATATGTGCATTTTGCATTAAAACTAAACTAATTCAAAAAGAAATAATAAATGAAGCATTAAAATGTTGTGGAAGATAAATTAGTAAAAGCTATTTATTGTGTACATTATGCATTAAAATTTGTAATGCTTAAAAACACATTAATGACATCTTAAAAAATTTAGGAGAGAGGTCATCCTCCATTATAAGTAGTATAGATATGTGTAATATGTATAAAATCAAATAAATTATCACTTGTGAATTTACATCTTTGCATCATTTGTCTTAAAAAATTGTCCCGACTTTTACAAAAACCGTTTTTACTTTTGTGGTTAATTTTATTTAAAATAATTCAAAATTTATTTAGATTGGTTCTCAAACACTCTTACGATATAATAATAGTTTTGGAACTTTGTAGTTTTGCATGCATTTTAAAATCATATTCATTTATATGTGCATTTTGCATTAAAACTAAACTAATTCAAAAGAAATAATAAATGAAGCATTAAAATGTTGTGGAAGATAAATTAGTAAAAGCTATTTATTGTGTACATTATGCATTAAAATTTGTAATGCTTAAAAACACATTAATGACATCTTAAAAAATTTAGGAGAGAGGTCATCATCCTCCATTATAAGTAGTATAGATATGTGTAATATGTATAAAATCAAATAAATTATCACTTGTGAATTTACATCTTTGCATCATTTGTCTTAAAAAATTGTCCCGACTTTTACAAAAACCGTTTTTACTTTTGTGGTTAATTTTATTTAAAATAATTCAAAATTTATTTAGATTGGTTCTCGAAACACTCTTACGATATAATAATAGTTTTGGAACTTTGTAGTTTTGCATGCATTTTAAAATCATATTCATTTATATGTGCATTTTGCATTAAAACTAAACTAATTCAAAAAGAAATAATAAATGAAGCATTAAAATGTTGTGGAAGATAAATTAGTAAAAGCTATTTATTGTGTACATTATGCATTAAAATTTGTAATGCTTAAAAACACATTAATGACATCTTAAAAAATTTAGGAGAGAGGGTCATCCTCCATTATAAGTAGTATAGATATGTGTAATATGTATAAAATCAAATAAATTATCACTTGTGAATTTACATCTTTGCATCATTTGTCTTAAAAAATTGTCCCGACTTTTACAAAAACCGTTTTTACTTTTGTGGTTAATTTTATTTAAAATAATTCAAAATTTATTTAGATTGGTTCTCAAACACTCTTACGATATAATAATAGTTTTGGAACTTTGTAGTTTTGCATGCATTTTAAAATCATATTCATTTATATGTGCATTTTGCATTAAAACTAAACTAATTCAAAAGAAATAATAAATGAAGCATTAAAATGTTGTGGAAGATAAATTAGTAAAAGCTATTTATTGTGTACATTATGCATTAAAATTTGTAATGCTTAAAAACACATTAATGACATCTTAAAAAATTTAGGAGAGAGGTCATCCTCCATTTATAAGTAGTATAGATATGTGTAATATGTATAAAATCAAATAAATTATCACTTGTGAATTTACATCTTTGCATCATTTGTCTTAAAAAATTGTCCCGACTTTTACAAAAACCGTTTTTACTTTTGTGGTTAATTTTATTTAAAATAATTCAAAATTTATTTAGATTGGTTCTCAAACACTCTTACGATATAATAATAGTTTTGGAACTTTGTAGTTTTGCATGCATTTTAAAATCATATTCATTTATATGTGCATTTTGCATTAAAACTAAACTAATTCAAAAAGAAATAATAAATGAAGCATTAAAATGTTGTGGAAGATAAATTAGTAAAAGCTATTTATTGTGTACATTATGCATTAAAATTTGTAATGCTTAAAAACACATTAATGACATCTTAAAAAATTTAGGAGAGAGGGTCATCCTCCATTATAAGTAGTATAGATATGTGTAATATGTATAAAATCAAATAAATTATCACTTGTGAATTTACATCTTTGCATCATTTGTCTTAAAAAATTGTCCCGACTTTTACAAAAACCGTTTTTACTTTTGTGGTTAATTTTATTTAAAATAATTCAAAATTTATTTAGATTGGTTCTCAAACACTCTTACGATATAATAATAGTTTTGGAACTTTGTAGTTTTGCATGCATTTTAAAATCATATTCATTTATATGTGCATTTTGCATTAAAACTAAACTAATTCAAAAAGAAATAATAAATGAAGCATTAAAATGTTGTGGAAGATAAATTAGTAAAAGCTATTTATTGTGTACATTATGCATTAAAATTTGTAATGCTTAAAAACACATTAATGACATCTTAAAAAATTTAGGAGAGAGGTCATCCTCCATTATAAGTAGTATAGATATGTGTAATATGTATAAAATCAAATAAATTATCACTTGTGAATTTACATCTTTGCATCATTTGTCTTAAAAAATTGTCCCGACTTTTACAAAAACCGTTTTTACTTTTGTGGTTAATTTTATTTAAAATAATTCAAAATTTATTTAGATTGGTTCTCAAACACTCTTACGATATAATAATAGTTTTGGAACTTTGTAGTTTTGCATGCATTTTAAAATCATATTCATTTATATGTGCATTTTGCATTAAAACTAAACTAATTCAAAAAGAAATAATAAATGAAGCATTAAAATGTTGTGGAAGATAAATTAGTAAAAGCTATTTATTGTGTACATTATGCATTAAAATTTGTAATGCTTAAAAACACATTAATGACATCTTAAAAAATTTAGGAGAGAGGGTCATCCTCCATTATAAGTAGTATAGATATGTGTAATATGTATAAAATCAAATAAATTATCACTTGTGAATTTACATCTTTGCATCATTTGTCTTAAAAAATTGTCCCGACTTTTACAAAAACCGTTTTTACTTTTGTGGTTAATTTTATTTAAAATAATTCAAAATTTATTTAGATTGGTTCTCAAACACTCTTACGATATAATAATAGTTTTGGAACTTTGTAGTTTTGCATGCATTTTAAAATCATATTCATTTATATGTGCATTTTGCATTAAAACTAAACTAATTCAAAAAGAAATAATAAATGAAGCATTAAAATGTTGTGGAAGATAAATTAGTAAAAGCTATTTATTGTGTACATTATGCATTAAAATTTGTAATGCTTAAAAACACATTAATGACATCTTAAAAAATTTAGGAGAGAGGGTCATCCTCCATTATAAGTAGTATAGATATGTGTATGTATGTATAAAATCAAATAAATTATCACTTGTGAATTTACATCTTTGCATCATTTGTCTTAAAAAATTGTCCCGACTTTTACAAAAACCGTTTTTACTTTTGTGGTTAATTTTATTTAAAATAATTCAAAATTTATTTAGATTGGTTCTCAAACACTCTTACGATATAATAATAGTTTTGGAACTTTGTAGTTTTGCATGCATTTTAAAATCATATTCATTTATATGTGCATTTTGCATTAAAACTAAACTAATTCAAAAAGAAATAATAAATGAAGCATTAAAATGTTGTGGAAGATAAATTAGTAAAAGCTATTTATTGTGTACATTATGCATTAAAATTTGTAATGCTTAAAAACACATTAATGACATCTTAAAAAATTTAGGAGAGAGGTCATCCTCCATTATAAGTAGTATAGATATGTGTAATATGTATAAAATCAAATAAATTATCACTTGTGAATTTACATCTTTGCATCATTTGTCTTAAAAAATTGTCCCGACTTTTACAAAAACCGTTTTTACTTTTGTGGTTAATTTTATTTAAAATAATTCAAAATTTATTTAGATTGGTTCTCAAACACTCTTACGATATAATAATAGTTTTGGAACTTTGTAGTTTTGCATGCATTTTAAAATCATATTCATTTATATGTGCATTTTGCATTAAAACTAAACTAATTCAAAAAGAAATAATAAATGAAGCATTAAAATGTTGTGGAAGATAAATTAGTAAAAGCTATTTATTGTGTACATTATGCATTAAAATTTGTAATGCTTAAAAACACATTAATGACATCTTAAAAAATTTAGGAGAGAGGGTCATCCTCCATTATAAGTAGTATAGATATGTGTAATATGTATAAAATCAAATAAATTATCACTTGTGAATTTACATCTTTGCATCATTTGTCTTAAAAAATTGTCCCGACTTTTACAAAAACCGTTTTATACTTTTGTGGTTAATTTTATTTAAAATAATTCAAAATTTATTTAGATTGGTTCTCAAAACACTCTTACGATATAATAATAGTTTTGGAACTTTGTAGTTTTGCATGCATTTTAAAATCATATTCATTTATATGTGCATTTTGCATTAAAACTAAACTAATTCAAAAAGAAATAATAAATGAAGCATTAAAATGTTGTGGAAGATAAATTAGTAAAAGCTATTTATTGTGTACATTATGCATTAAAATTTGTAATGCTTAAAAACACATTAATGACATCTTAAAAAATTTAGGAGAGAGGTCATCCTCCATTATAAGTAGTATAGATATGTGTAATATGTATAAAATCAAATAAATTATCACTTGTGAATTTACATCTTTGCATCATTTGTCTTAAAAAATTGTCCCGACTTTTACAAAAACCGTTTTTACTTTTGTGGTTAATTTTATTTAAAATAATTCAAAATTTATTTAGATTGGTTCTCAAACACTCTTACGATATAATAATAGTTTTGGAACTTTGTAGTTTTGCATGCATTTTAAAATCATATTCATTTATATGTGCATTTTGCATTAAAACTAAACTAATTCAAAAAGAAATAATAAATGAAGCATTAAAATGTTGTGGAAGATAAATTAGTAAAAGCTATTTATTGTGTACATTATGCATTAAAATTTGTAATGCTTAAAAACACATTAATGACATCTTAAAAAATTTAGGAGAGAGGGTCATCCTCCATTATAAGTAGTATAGATATGTGTAATATGTATAAAATCAAATAAATTATCACTTGTGAATTTACATCTTTGCATCATTTGTCTTAAAAAATTGTCCCGACTTTTACAAAAACCGTTTTTACTTTTGTGGTTAATTTTATTTAAAATAATTCAAAATTTATTTAGATTGGTTCTCAAACACTCTTACGATATAATAATAGTTTTGGAACTTTGTAGTTTTGCATGCATTTTAAAATCATATTCATTTATATGTGCATTTTGCATTAAAACTAAACTAATTCAAAAAGAAATAATAAATGAAGCATTAAAATGTTGTGGAAGATAAATTAGTAAAAGCTATTTATTGTGTACATTATGCATTAAAATTTGTAATGCTTAAAAACACATTAATGACATCTTAAAAAATTTAGGAGAGAGGGTCATCCTCCATTATAAGTAGTATAGATATGTGTAATATGTATAAAATCAAATAAATTATCACTTGTGAATTTACATCTTTGCATCATTTGTCTTAAAAAATTGTCCCGACTTTTACAAAAACCGTTTTTACTTTTGTGGTTAATTTTATTTAAAATAATTCAAAATTTATTTAGATTGGTTCTCAAACACTCTTACGATATAATAATAGTTTTGGAACTTTGTAGTTTTGCATGCATTTTAAAATCATATTCATTTATATGTGCATTTTGCATTAAAACTAAACTAATTCAAAAAGAAATAATAAATGAAGCATTAAAATGTTGTGGAAGATAAATTAGTAAAAGCTATTTATTGTGTACATTATGCATTAAAATTTGTAATGCTTAAAAACACATTAATGACATCTTAAAAAATTTAGGAGAGAGGTCATCCTCCATTATAAGTAGTATAGATATGTGTAATATGTATAAAATCAAATAAATTATCACTTGTGAATTTACATCTTTGCATCATTTGTCTTAAAAAATTGTCCCGACTTTTACAAAAACCGTTTTTACTTTTGTGGTTAATTTTATTTAAAATAATTCAAAATTTATTTAGATTGGTTCTCAAACACTCTTACGATATAATAATAGTTTTGGAACTTTGTAGTTTTGCATGCATTTTAAAATCATATTCATTTATATGTGCATTTTGCATTAAAACTAAACTAATTCAAAAAGAAATAATAAATGAAGCATTAAAATGTTGTGGAAGATAAATTAGTAAAAGCTATTTATTGTGTACATTATGCATTAAAATTTGTAATGCTTAAAAACACATTAATGACATCTTAAAAAATTTAGGAGAGAGGTCATCCTCCATTATAAGTAGTATAGATATGTGTAATATGTATAAAATCAAATAAATTATCACTTGTGAATTTACATCTTTGCATCATTTGTCTTAAAAAATTGTCCCGACTTTTACAAAAACCGTTTTTACTTTTGTGGTTAATTTTATTTAAAATAATTCAAAATTTATTTAGATTGGTTCTCAAACACTCTTACGATATAATAATAGTTTTGGAACTTTGTAGTTTTGCATGCATTTTAAAATCATATTCATTTATATGTGCATTTTGCATTAAAACTAAACTAATTCAAAAAGAAATAATAAATGAAGCATTAAAATGTTGTGGAAGATAAATTAGTAAAAGCTATTTATTGTGTACATTATGCATTAAAATTTGTAATGCTTAAAAACACATTAATGACATCTTAAAAAATTTAGGAGAGAGGGTCATCCTCCATTATAAGTAGTATAGATATGTGTAATATGTATAAAATCAAATAAATTATCACTTGTGAATTTACATCTTTGCATCATTTGTCTTAAAAAATTGTCCCGACTTTTACAAAAACCGTTTTTACTTTTGTGGTTAATTTTATTTAAAATAATTCAAAATTTATTTAGATTGGTTCTCAAACACTCTTACGATATAATAATAGTTTTGGAACTTTGTAGTTTTGCATGCATTTTAAAATCATATTCATTTATATGTGCATTTTGCATTAAAACTAAACTAATTCAAAAAGAAATAATAAATGAAGCATTAAAATGTTGTGGAAGATAAATTAGTAAAAGCTATTTATTGTGTACATTATGCATTAAAATTTGTAATGCTTAAAAACACATTAATGACATCTTAAAAAATTTAGGAGAGAGGTCATCCTCCATTATAAGTAGTATAGATATGTGTAATATGTATAAAATCAAATAAATTATCACTTGTGAATTTACATCTTTGCATCATTTGTCTTAAAAAATTGTCCCGACTTTTACAAAAACCGTTTTTACTTTTGTGGTTAATTTTATTTAAAATAATTCAAAATTTATTTAGATTGGTTCTCGAAACACTCTTACGATATAATAATAGTTTTGGAACTTTGTAGTTTTGCATGCATTTTAAAATCATATTCATTTATATGTGCATTTTGCATTAAAACTAAACTAATTCAAAAGGAAATAATAAATGAAACATTAAAATGTTGTGGAAGATAAATTAGTAAAAGCTATTTATTGTGTACATTATGCATTAAAATTTGTAATGCTTAAAAACACATTAATGACATCTTAAAAAATTTAGGAGAGATGGTCATCCTCCATTATAAGTAGTATAGATATGTGTAATATGTATAAAATCAAATAAATTATCACTTGTGAATTTACATCTTTGCATCATTTGTCTTAAAAAATTGTCCCGACTTTTACAAAAACCGTTTTTACTTTTGTGGTTAATTTTATTTAAAATAATTCAAAATTTATTTAGATTGGTTCTCGAAACACTCTTACGATATAATAATAGTTTTGGAACTTTGTAGTTTTGCATGCATTTTAAAATCATATTCATTTATATGTGCATTTTGCATTAAAACTAAACTAATTCAAAAAGAAATAATAAATGAAGCATTAAAATGTTGTGGAAGATAAATTAGTAAAAGCTATTTATTGTGTACATTATGCATTAAAATTTGTAATGCTTAAAAACACATTAATGACATCTTAAAAAATTTAGGAGAGAGGGTCATCCTCCATTATAAGTAGTATAGATATGTGTAATATGTATAAAATCAAATAAATTATCACTTGTGAATTTACATCTTTGCATCATTTGTCTTAAAAAATTGTCCCGACTTTTACAAAAACCGTTTTTACTTTTGTGGTTAATTTTATTTAAAATAATTCAAAATTTATTTAGATTGGTTCTCAAACACTCTTACGATATAATAATAGTTTTGGAACTTTGTAGTTTTGCATGCATTTTAAAATCATATTCATTTATATGTGCATTTTGCATTAAAACTAAACTAATTCAAAAAGAAATAATAAATGAAGCATTAAAATGTTGTGGAAGATAAATTAGTAAAAGCTATTTATTGTGTACATTATGCATTAAAATTTGTAATGCTTAAAAACACATTAATGACATCTTAAAAAATTTAGGAGAGAGGTCATCCTCCATTATAAGTAGTATAGATATGTGTAATATGTATAAAATCAAATAAATTATCACTTGTGAATTTACATCTTTGCATCATTTGTCTTAAAAAATTGTCCCGACTTTTACAAAAACCGTTTTTACTTTTGTGGTTAATTTTATTTAAAATAATTCAAAATTTATTTAGATTGGTTCTCAAACACTCTTACGATATAATAATAGTTTTGGAACTTTGTAGTTTTGCATGCATTTTAAAATCATATTCATTTATATGTGCATTTTGCATTAAAACTAAACTAATTCAAAAAGAAATAATAAATGAAGCATTAAAATGTTGTGGAAGATAAATTAGTAAAAGCTATTTATTGTGTACATTATGCATTAAAATTTGTAATGCTTAAAAACACATTAATGACATCTTAATGATTGGTTGTTTCTTATCTTAGTTGTTTTATGATCTAGTAATGCGATAGGTCATTCGTTGTGTACTTAATGCTTGATTCATCTTTGTGAACCTTAGAGTATAATTACCGAGTGATTGTAGGCTAAACCATCCCAAGAGCGCCTTAGAGTAGGAGTCTATAATCTCTAGTGAGTTTGTAGACAAGACCCTTTGGTAAGTTCAAAGAGTTGGGAGAAACGATACCCTACAACTTTAGACACACACGCAACTAGGAATAAGACATGACACTCAACCATCAATAGAGATAATTAAGGAGTAATACAAACTAAGTAAACACATTTTAAACTATCATACGAAAGCACACATTAATTAGACATAGACTCCTACAACCTTAGTTTATATAATTAGATAATAGTAGAGTAATCGGTAGAAATACCAACCCCCAAATCCAATACCCGAAATTCACCTTTCCATTTTCATAAAATATAAAAAGATAAAAAATAATCTTCCTCAACCTTAACCTTAGCGTAGTAACTCCTACTAGCATTCATATTCCCTAGAGAACGATATCAATACCCGTGGCTTACCCTAATTACTACACTACAACGATTAGGTTCACCCACCTGAGGTGTTATAAAACTTGCTCGAAGAAAAGGAAGTTCCTTTGACCTCGAACGACGCGTGTAGCGTTATCAAGTTTTAGGCGCCTTACGGAATAGAATAGCTAGTTAGTAGTCCACCTCGCTTAGGTTTCTTTGCTTGATTCCTATCAAGTAAACTTTTTCTTATTTTAGATTTCTCTTAGTCTATCCCCTTCTTCGTAACCTTTGTTAGTAACTCATCACTCTTCATCATGGAGGATGATAACCAACCACCACTCGATAACCAACAACCAACCAACGCTTCACCACCAAACAAATACCCACCGCTTGACCCACCTCTGCTAACCAACTTGAGCCGTGATCATGAGTGAGATTGAGAGCTTAGGAAATTAAATATGATAATTGAGAATACACTTATGAAGCCCTTAGGAACTGATCAACCTCTAGATAGTGATTCGACTACAGTGATTCGGATGATGATCTAGAAAAAGAAAGTATAAGATGTTAGAATTTATGAAGGGTAGTAAGGAGAAGGAGAACTTAGGGACTACTTTGGTTCATACCTTAAAAGAAAAGAAACCGCTTATCACCATAATGTGGTTAATTTTCCAAGACCACCTTTTAGAGCCTCAGTATAAGGAGGGAAACCCTAAAACATCAAAATACCGTGTATGATTGATACTTACATGGGATCACACCTACATTGATTATAAGGCACCCATGAATATAATGTCTAGGCTCTATTACAATTGATCATGAGCAAAAAGCTAGAGCTCATGAGGACCCTTCGCCCTAGGAAAGCGGTAACTATGTGGGAGGGTTATGGATTGCACGTGTTCATAGGTAACTTCACATATAGGTGTGGATTTCATGATTCGGAAAATGTCAAAGGAATCATTGATGGTTTTAGGAGATGTGATACTTGGGAAACCATTTATAGAAGAGTCTAAGGTGGTTTATGACCAAGAGAAAGGATAATCGAGTTCTCAAATGAAACCGAAAATGTTAAATATAATGCCCCACAAAATAAGAATTTTGAGGGCATGGATAATTTAGATGTAGATAACATTCCGGCATTCAAGTAGACGGAAGAACAAAGTTTACTACATCGCTTGTCTTGAACTAGGGCCTGAATATATTCGTGATGAAAGAAGAGTTAAGGAGATGAATGGGCCTCTAAGATTAGGGCAACATAGAAACAACGACTATGAGTCTAGCTACAAGACTTTAATAAAGAAAAGCGCCATTGGGAGGCAACCCATGCTTAATTGTTTGTTTGTGTGTCATATATCTTTTCATTGATTGTTTATTCTCATGTTTGAATTTGTAAAATGCTTTATTTTGTCTTTAACCTCGCCTTAATTACATATAAAGGTATTTTACATAAGGAATAAGTGTAGGAGGATTACACACGTTTTCAAAAGAAACGTAAACATGAGAATAACAATTAACTAAAAGATATTTATGTTTGTTTGTTCGAGTCAAATGTCAACATGGTCATAATGGGTGTTTTGCGTAAATTTTCCAGATTCTAAAGATGTAAATTTTCCGTAATTTTTCCGTAGAAAATCGCAGAGACCGCTTTTTGTCGGGATAACTTTGACCGTCAGATTGCAACCGACGTCGCTACGGAAGGAGTAAAACATCGAGTTTTTTCTCGTTTTCTCGAGCTACTTATAAATTTTTGGAATTTTCCAGTCTTAATTTTCTTAGAAATTACAGAACATCCATTCCACAAGCATTATATCCTAGTTTAAATCGAGTCTTATATATATTATTACCGATTTTACGCGAAGGTTTCGCTTTGTTTTCTTCAAGTGTGCGAGGTTTAGTTTGTCAAGAAGAAGTTACATAAGATTGGAAGGAGCTTTTCACGCAATAATTCTTCTTGGAAAAGAGTTTAACCACCACTTTACACGGATCCTACCGAGCTAATCGTGGGTATTAGTTTCTTCGTTTTAATTACCTTCTTCTATCATAACTTTGATACTTTGGGGAACATTGGGGACAATGTTCGGTTTAGAGTATGTGGAGGAAAATAAACGGGAACTTTGAAACTATGCTTATCCTTGATTATTTGTTTCGTCTCAATTGTGATTGTGTAATAAACCATGAGAAAATGTCGGTTAGGTAATTTTGGCACCAAATTTAAAATTTTTATGACATATAGGAGGGGGCCATTAGTCTTAACAAAGCTGCTCACGGATAGGAAGTTGCATGACTAGCACAAAAACCCTTTACCACCCAAATTCCACCCAAATGTGAGGATCGCCACTTAGATTAGTAGGAATTAAAGCATTCATCTTTAATGCTTGTGAGGAACCGTAGTATA
This sequence comes from Chrysanthemum lavandulifolium, assembly GCA_022545495.1. Taxonomy (NCBI): domain Eukaryota; kingdom Viridiplantae; phylum Streptophyta; class Magnoliopsida; order Asterales; family Asteraceae; genus Chrysanthemum; species Chrysanthemum lavandulifolium. Next base: position 158,785,937 of record CM040246.1, read on the forward strand.
ATAGATTCTAGAACTTGTTTTGTGATGCATTCCGAGATCGCAAGTGAGGCTACACTTGTAGTTAGGAATAACTAAATGATAAGAGGCATTAGGATAACCCCTGTTTGATACTGTAATATAATTACTTCTTCCACATTGGTTGAGTAATTCCCACACCCTTATGCGTTGTACTCATATTTTAGTACACGATACCCTAGTTAAGTAACCTCAAGAGCCTATCCTTTTCAGCGGTTCTCATGATATTTTGGTTTTCCGGAATATCAACGGCGAGCATTGTTTTCACCCCACCCCCAAATATACACCCAAACCGCCTTTAGCCACCCCTTATGCACTCACTTTTAGTGCGATGTTTGTTATCACCCTAAACCCTTAGTTCAATTCATAAAAGAAATAATAATGAAGCATTAAAATGTTGTGGAAGAAAAATTAGTAAAAGCTATTTATTGTGTACATTATGCATTAAAATTTGTAATGCTAAAAAACACATTAATGACATCTTAAAAATTTAGGAGAAGGTCATCCCTCCATTAAAGTAGTATAGATATGTGTAATATGTATAAAATCAAATAAATTATCACATGTGAATTTACATTTTTGCATCATTTGTCTTAAAAAATTGTCCCGACTTTTACAAAAAACCGTTTTTTACTTTTGTGGTTAATTTTTTAAATAATTCAAAATTTATTTAGATTGATTCTCGAAACACTCTTACGATATAATAATAGTTTTGGAACTTTGTAGTTTTGCATGCATTTTAAAATGATATTCATTTATATGTGCATTTTGCATTAAAACTAAACTAATTCATAAAAGAAATAATAAATGAAGCATTAAAATGTTGTGGAAGAAAAATTAGTAAAAGCTATTTATTGTGTACATTATGCATTAAAATTTGTAATACTTAAAACACATTAATGACATCTTAAAAAATTTAGGAGAAGGTCATCCTCCATTAGAAGTAGTATAGATATGTGTAATATGTATAAAATCAAATAAATTATCACATGTGAATTTACATTTTTGCATCATTTGTCTTAAAAAAATTGTCCCGACTTTTACAAAAAACCGTTTTTTACTTTTGTGGTTAATTTTTATTTAAAATAATTCAAAATTTATTTAGATGGATTCTCGAAACACTCTTACGATATAATAATAGTTTTGGAACTTTGTAGTTTTGCATTCATTCTAAAATGATATTCATTTATATGTGCATTTTTGCATTAAAACTAAACTAATTCAAAAAGAAATAATAAATGAAGCATTAAAATGTTGTGGAAGAAAAATTAGTAAAAGCTATTTATTGTGTACATTATGCATGAAAATTTGTAATGCTTAAAAAACACATTAATGACATCTTAAAAAAATTTAGGAGAGAAAGTCATCCCTCCATTATAAGTAGTATAGATATGTGTAATATGTATAAAATCAAATAAATTATCACTTGTGAATTTACATCTTTGCATGATTTGTTTTAAAAAATTGTCCAGACTTTTACAAAAACCGTTTTTACTTTTGTGGTTAATTTTTTAAAATAATTCAAAATTTATTTAGATTGGTTCTCGAAACACTCTTACGTTATAATAATAGTTTTGGAACTTTGTTGTTTCTTTTATGCATTTTAAAATGATATTAATTTATATGTGCATTTTTGCATTAAAACTAAACTAATTCATAAAAGAAATAGTAAATGAAGCATTAAAATGTTGTGAAATATAAATTAGTAAAAGCTATTTATTGTGTACATTATGCATTAAAATTTCTAATGCTTAAAAACACATTAATGACATCTTAAAAATTTAGGAGAAGGTCATCCTCCATTATAAGTAGTATAGATATGTGTAATATGTATAAAATCAAATAAATTATCACATGTGAATTTACATTTTTTGCATCATTTGTCTTTAAAAAATTGTCCCGACTTTTACAAAAAACCGTTTTTTACTTTTGTGGTTAATTTTTTTTAAAATAATTCAAAATTTATTTAGATTGATTCTCGAAACACTCTTACGATATAATAATAGTTTTGGAACTTTGTAGTTTTGCATGCATTTTAAAATGATATTCATTTATATGTGCATTTTTGCATTAAAACTAAACTAATTCATAAAAGAAATAATAAATGAAGCATTAAAATGTTGTGGAAGAAAAATTAGTAAAAGCTATTTATTGTGTACATTATGCATTAAAATTTGTAATGCTTAAAAACACATTAATGACATCTTAAAAATTTAGGAGAGAGGTCATCCCTCCATTAGAAGTAGTATAGATATGTGTAATATGTATAAAATCAAATAAATTATCACATGTGATTTACATTTTGCATCATTTGTCTTAAAAAAATTGTCCCGACTTTTACAAAAAACCGTTTTTTACTTTTGTGGTTAATTTTTTTAAATAATTCAAAATTTATTTAGATTGATTCTCGAAACACTCTTACGATATAATAATAGTTTTGGAACTTTGTAGTTTTGCATGCATTTTAAAATGATATTCATTTATATGTGCATTTTTGCATTAAAACTAAACTAATTCAAAAAGAAATAATAAATGAAGCATTAAAATGTTGTGGAAGAAAAATTAGTAAAAGCTATTTATTGTGTACATTATGCATGAAAATTTGTAATGCTTAAAAAACACATTAATGACATCTTAAAAAAATTAGGAGAGAAAGTCATCCCTCCATTATAAGTAGTATAGATATGTGTAATATGTATAAAATCAAATAAAGTATCACTTGTGAATTTACATCTTTGCATGATTTGTTTTAAAAAATATTGTCCCGACTTTTACAAAAAACCGTTTTTTACTTTTGTAGTTAATTTTTTTTAAAATAATTCAAAATTTATTTAGATTAGTTCTCGAAACACTCTTACGTTATAATAATAGTTTTGGAACTTTGTAGTTTTGTATGCATTTTAAAATGATATTAATTTATATGTGCATTTTTGCATTAAAACTAAACTAATTCATAAAAGAAATAGTAAATGAAGCATTAAAATGTTGTGAAATATAAATTAGTAAAAGCTATTTATTGTGTACATTATGCATTAAAATTTCTAATGCTTAAAAAACACATTAATGACATCTTAAAAAAATTTAGGAGAGAAGGTCATCCCTCCATTAGAAGTAGTATAGATATGTGTAATATGTATAAAATCAAATAAATTATCACATGTGAATTTACATTTTGCATCATTTGTCTTAAAAAATTGTCCCGACTTTACAAAAACCGTTTTTTACTTTTGTGGTTAATTTTTTTTATATAATTCAAAATTTATTTAGATTGATTCTCAAACACTCTTACGATATAATAATAGTTTTGGAACTTTGTAGTTTTGCATGCATTTTAAAATGATATTCATTTATATGTGCATTTTGCATTAAAACTAAACTAATTCATAAAAAAATAATAAATGAAGCATTAAAATGTTGTGGAAGAAAAATTAGTAAAAGCTATTTATTGTGTACATTATGCATTAAAATTTGTAATACTTAAAAACACATTAATGACATCTTAAAAAATTTAGGAGAGAGGTCATCCCTCCATTAAAGTAGTATAGATATGTGTAATATGTATAAAATCAAATAAATTATCACATGAATTTACATTTTTGCATCATTTGTCTTAAAAAATTGTCCCGACTTTTACAAAAAACCGTTTTTACTTTTGTGGTTAATTTTTTTAAATAATTCAAAATTTATTTAGATTGATTCTCGAAACACTCTTACGATATAATAATAGTTTTGGAACTTTGTAGTTTTGCATGCATTTTAAAATGATATTCATTTATATGTGCATTTTGCATTAAAACTAAACTAATTCAAAAATTAATAAATGAAACATTAAAATGTTGTGGAAGAAAAATTAGTAAAAGCTATTTATTGTGTACATTATGCATTAAAATTTATAATGCTTTAAAACACATTAATGACATCTTAAAAAATTTAGAGAGAAAGTCATCCTCCATTATAAGTAGTATATAGATATGTGTAATATGTATAAAATCAAATAAATTATCACTTGTGAATTTACATCTTTGCATCATTTGTTTTAAAAAAATTGTCCCGACTTTTACAAAAACCGTTTTTACTTTTTGGTTAATTTTTTTAAATAATTCAAAATTTATTTAGATTGATTCTCAAACACTCTTCGATATAATAATAGTTTTGGAACTTTGTAGTTTTGCATGCATTTTAAAATGATATTCATTTATATGTGCATTTTTGCATTAAAACTAAACTAATTCAAAAAGAAATAATAAATGAAGCATTAAAATGTTGTGGAAGAAAAATTAGTAAAAGCTATTTATTGTGTACATTATGCATGAAAATTTGTAATGCTTAAAAAACACATTAATGACATCTTAAAAAAATTTAGGAGAGAAGGTCATCCCTCCATTATAAGTAGTATAGATATGTGTAATATGTATAAAATCAAATAAATTATCACTTGTGAATTTACATCTTTGCATCATTTGTTTTAAAAAAAATTGTCCCGACTTTTACAAAAAACCGTTTTTTACTTTTGTGGTTAATTTTTTTTAAAATAATTCAAATTTTATTTAGATTAGTTCTCGAAACACTCTTACGATATAATAATAGTTTTGGAACTTTGTAGTTTTGCATGCATTTTAAAATGATATTCATTTATATGTGCATTTTTGCATTAAAACTAAACTAATTCATAAAAGAAATAGTAAATGAAGCATTAAAATGTTGTGAAATATAAATTAGTAAAAGCTATTTATTGTGTACATTATGCCTTAAAATTTGTAATACTTAAAAACACATTAATGACATCTTAAAAAATTTAGGAGAAGGTCATCCTCCATTAGAAGTAGTATAGATATGTGTAATATGTATAAAATCAAATAAATTATCACATGTGAATTTACATTTTTGCATCATTTGTCTTAAAAATTGTCCCTTACTTTTACAAAAACCGTTTTTACTTTTGTGGTTAATTTTTTTTAAATAATTCAAAATTTATTTAGATTGATTCGAAACACTCTTCGATATAATAATAGTTTTGGAACTTTGTAGTTTTGCATGCATTTTAAAATGATATTCATTTATATGTGCATTTTGCATTAAAACTAAACTAATTCAAAAAAATTAATAAATGAAGCATTAAAATGTTGTGGAAGAAAATTAGTAAAAGCTATTTATTGTGTACATTATGCATGAAAATTTGTAATGCTTAAAAACACATTAATGACATCTTAAAAAAATTTAGGAGAAAGTCATCCTCCATTATAAGTAGTACAGATATGTGTAATATGTATAAAATCAAATAAATTATCACTTGTGAATTTACATCTTTGCATGATTTGTTTTAAAAAATATTGTCCCGACTTTTACAAAAAACCGTTTTTTACTTTTGTAGTTAATTTTTTTTAAAATAATTCAAAATTTATTTAGATTAGTTCTCGAAACACTCTTACGATATAATAATAGTTTTGGAACTTTGTAGTTTTGTATGCATTTTAAAATGATATTCATTTATATGTGCATTTTTGCATTAAAACTAAACTAATTCATAAAAGAAATAGTAAATGAAGCATTAAAATGTTGTGAAATATAAATTAGTAAAAGCTATTTATTGTGTACATTATGCATTAAAATTTGTAATACTTAAAAAACACATTAATGACATCTTAAAAAATTTGGGAGAAGGTCATCCCTCCATTTAAGTAGTATAGATATGTGTAATATGTATAAAATCAAATAAATTATCACATGTGAATTTACATTTTGCATCATTTGTCTTAAAAAATTGTCCCGACTTTTACAAAAACCGTTTTTACTTTTGTGGTTAATTTTTTTAAAAATAATTCAAAATTTATTTAGATTGATTCTCGAAACACTCTTACGATATAATAATAGTTTTGGAACTTTGTAGTTTTGCATGCATTCTAAAATGATATTCATTTATATGTGCATTTTTGCATTAAAACTAAACTAATTCAAAAAGAAATAATAAATGAAGCATTAAAATGTTGTGGAAGAAAAATTAGTAAAAGCTATTTATTGTGTACATTATGCATGAAAATTTGTAATGCTTAAAAAACACATTAATGACATCTTAAAATAAATTAGGAGAGAAGTCATCCTCCATTATAAGTAGTATAGATATGTGTAATATGTATAAAATCAAATAAATTATCACTTGTGAATTTACATTTTGCATCATTTGTTTTAAAAAATTGTCCCGACTTTTACAAAAACCGTTTTTACTTTTGTGGTTAATTTTTTTAAAATAATTCAAAATTTATTTAGATTGGTTCTCGAAACACTCTTACGTTATAATAATAGTTTTGGAACTTTGTAGTTTGTATGCATTTTAAATGATATTAATTTATATGTGCATTTTGCATTAAAACTAAACTAATTCATAAAGAAATAGTAAATGAAGCATTAAAATGTTGTGAAATATAAATTAGTAAAAGCTATTTATTGTGTACATTATGCATTAAAATTTGTAATGCTTAAAAACACATTAATGACATCTTAAAAAATTTAGGAGAGAAGGTCATCCCTCCATTAGAAGTAGTATAGATATGTGTAATATGTATAAAATCAAATAAATTATCACATGTGAATTTACATTTTTGCATCATTTGTCTTAAAAAAATTGTCCCGACTTTTACAAAAAACCGTTTTTTACTTTTGTGGTTAATTTTTTTTTATATAATTCAAAATTTATTTAGATTGATTCTCGAAACACTCTTACGATATAATAATAGTTTTGGAACTTTGTAGTTTTGCATGCATTTTAAAATGATATTCATTTATATGTGCATTTTTGCATTAAAACTAAACTAATTCATAAAAGAAATAGTAAATGAAGCATTAAATTGTTGTGGAAGAAAAATTAGTAAAAGCTATTTATTGTGTACATTATGCATTAAAATTTGTAATGCTTAAAAACACATTAATGACATCTTAAAAAATTTAGGAGAGAAGGTCATCCTCCATTAAAGTAGTATAGATATGTGTAATATGTATAAAATCAAATAAATTATCACATGTGAATTTACATTTTTGCATCATTTGTCTTAAAAAAATTGTCCCGACTTTAACAAAAACCGTTTTTTACTTTTGTGGTTAATTTTTTTTTAAATAATTCAAAATTTATTTAGATTGATTCTCGAAACACTCTTACGATATAATAATAGTTTTGGAACTTTGTAGTTTTGCATGCATTTTAAAATGATATTCATTTATATGTGCATTTTTTCATTAAAACTAAACTAATTCAAAAAAAATTAATAAATGAAGCATTAAAATGTTGTGGAAGAAAAATTAGTAAAAGCTATTTATTGTGTACATTATGCATGAAAATTTGTAATGCTTAAAAAACACATTAATGACATCTTAAAAAAATTTAGGAGAGAAAGTCATCCCTCCATTATAAGTAGTACAGATATGTGTAATATGTATAAAATCAAATAAATTATCACTTGTGAATTTACATCTTTGCATGATTTGTTTTAAAAAATATTGTCGACTTTTACAAAAACCGTTTTTACTTTTGTGGTTAATTTTTTTAAAATAATTCAAATTTTATTTAGATTAGTTCTCGAAACACTCTTACGATATAATAATAGTTTTGGAACTTTGTAGTTTTGCATTTTAAAATGATATTCATTTATATGTGCATTTTGCATTAAAACTAAACTAATTCATAAAAGAAATAGTAAATGAAGCATTAAAATGTTGTGAAATATAAATTAGTAAAAGCTATTTATTGTGTACATTATGCATTAAAATTTGTAATACTTAAAAACACATTAATGACATCTTAAAAAATTTAGGAGAAGGTCATCCTCTATTAAGTAGTATAGATATGTGTAATATGTATAAAATCAAATAAATTATCACATGTGAATTTACATTTTGCATCATTTGTCTTAAAAAATTGTCCCGACTTTTACAAAAACCGTTTTTACTTTTGTGGTTAATTTTTTTAAAATAATTCAAAATTTATTTAGATTGATTCTCGAAACACTCTTACGATATAATAATAGTTTTGGAACTTTGTAGTTTTGCATGCATTTAAAATGATATTCATTTATATGTGCATTTTGCATTAAAACTAAACTAATTCAAAAGAAAAATAAATGAAGCATTAAAATGTTGTGGAAGAAAAATTAGTAAAAGCTATTTATTGTGTACATTATGCATTAAAATTTGTAATGCTTAAAAACACATTAATGACATCTTAAAAATTTAGGAGAGAAGGTCATCCCTCCATTATAAGTAGTATAGATATGTGTATATGTATAAAATCAAATAAATTATCACTTGTGAATTTATATCTTTGCATCATTTGTTTTAAAAAAATTGTCCGACTTTTACAAAAACCGTTTTTACTTTTGTGGTTAATTTTTTAAAATAATTCAAAATTTATTTAGATTGGTTCTCGAAACACTCTTACATTATAATAATAGTTTTGGAACTTTGTAGTTTTGCATGCATTTTAAAATGATATTCATTTATATGTGCATTTTTGCATTAAAACTAAACTAATTCATAAAAGAAATAGTAAATGAAGCATTAAAATGTTGTGAAATATAAATTAGTAAAAGCTATTTATTGTGTACATTATGCATTAAAATTTGTAATGCTTAAAAACACATTAATGACATCTTAAAAATTTAGGAGAGGGGTCATCCTCCATTATAGTAGTATAGATATGTGTAATATGTATAAAATCAAATAAATTATCACATGTGAATTTAATTTTGCATCATTTGTCTTAAAAAATTGTCCCGACTTTTACAAAAACCGTTTTTTACTTTTGTGGTTAATTTTTTTATATAATTCAAAATTTATTTAGATTGATTCTCGAAACACTCTTACGATATAATAATAGTTTTGGAACTTTGTAGTTTTGCATGCATTTTAAAATATAAATTATATGTTCATTTTGCTGGTATAACTTGACTTACAAAGTTAATAAAATGAAGCAAAAATGTTTAAGTCCATCATAATTAAAACACTTATATTGTTACATCCATTAAATCATTACAGTACTACACTGGCGTTAGTCTCATAAAATCTTGAGGGTATTTTCGATCATTTCCATTCCATACTAGTTTCGTGTAATTCTACACACCATATCAAATAAATCTACCTTTATTTTCCAACTAATTTTCCTTCTTTCATTAAAAACCACCAATCAAAACCTACCCATTAATCAAAATTTGAGATGTCATTGTAGTTAAACGATTTTCAGAACATCATGGACTAACACAAACCAGATTCGGTTTTGGGGATGTTCTTGGATTCATTGATTGGGTTGACCACAATGTGTCATCGATCTACTTTAATCATTCATTGAATTGATTGAGATCATTGAACAATAATCGAAACAATTTCAAGTGGTCATGGAAGATGAGCAAGGATCAAGTAAAGTACCTTTATAAATCATGGGTTTTTTTTTTTTTTTTTGGTTGTATTTTGTTTAGGTAAATGAAGTCAATGGGTTGTATTGAAGATGGATAGTGTTTAGGTGTTATCAATGATGCGGTTAAAGATGATTGTCACATGCTGTTTTGTTATCTTTGAATTAATAAGTTAGATTTGGTTTTGTTTTGTGTTGCATATACTTTCAAACATTGGTTATTAGTTTGTATTAAAGATGATATTGTTTGAGGTGTTTGTTTGATGGTTATGTTTGTGTTTTTACATCAAAATAATCCAATTGATATACACTTAAACATGTACCAATTTGACCTCATCGATCCATTACACTTAAACATGAACCACATCTAAAGTCAGTTATGATATCTAAAGTCAAAAAGTGACCCATTACCATTACTAAAACTGCAGGCATTAATTACACTTAAATATAAACCATATACTAAAAACCAACCGACCCATTACATGTAATATAAACCATATACCAAAACTAAAACGCCATTACATAAACATCCAAAAGAGTTTAACATCCAGTTTCCAATGTATATATGCTATAAACATCCAAAGAGCTTTAACATACATTTTGTTTAAAGACATAAACCTAAGTTTCAAAGACATACACAATAACCATAAACCTAATTTTCATAGATATACATTAACCAAGATTGACAACTTTTTCCTTGTTGGAATCTTCTGTAGACCACTTCATCCACTGTAATTCCTTCCCTTATCAAGCAGATTTCTGCTATATCAAAAGTCAAACAACAAAAGTAGAAAGTCAAAGCAGTTAACTAAACTCAAACAATAAACTTAAGTAATAAAACAGAACCTTATTAACCTTTTAAAGTGTGATGGAGTTAAAGACATCATCTTCACCGAGAAGTTCTTGCTTTCTTCTTCTTAGTATGAGTTTGGACATGAATTCCTTGAACCAAGTGCAACTCTTTTGTTGTGTCCTTTTTGTTTCCACATGTGTCACATGTCAAATGATTTATGCTCCTTGTCGACTTCCACTCTTGACCATATTGACATCTTCTCCGTCTTAGACTTTCTCTCTCTTTACTTGGTCTTCCTACTTGTAATTGATGATTTAAATGTTAGCATAGTAGTGTACATTACATTAAGGCAAAATATTCTACCTCTAATGAAGCATGATTTGCATGAGTTATACTTTCTTAAAAGTTTCAACCTATAACATGGGATTACACATTCCTCTTATAAATAACCAATTTAGATCTTAATGTCATAAGTTCCGCTTTTGTGGCAGCATGTTTTATGAGTGATCATGCAATTCCCATTTCCTACAATTACAAGACTATAATGCATTGACTACAATTGTCATGAAATGGACCACTTACACAGTAATAGACTCTTCCTCCCAAATGATCGTGGTGTACTTAGTTGCCTCATCCTACACTTCTCTTAGCTTAAGCGTTACGGTAGTGTGTGGACATCGCATCTATCAATCATCTTATTAACATTTACAATCCTCTTCAATGAGATATGATCTAGTAAACTCCATTTATTAGTCGATCACTTAAATCTTTCTTAGAAGGACTAGGTTTCTCTGTAATCTTTAAACTTTGTCCAACAACTTGTTCCACCCATCTAGGAGAGCCCATTTATTGCACCCAATTGTATGAATCCGTTGTAGTTCATATGTTGTAAAGTTAGAATAACATTCGAATATTACCTCACTCTTTTCTTTGTCATTTTTTTACATTCTTAGTTCCTCCTTTTTCACCTGAATGTTCCTTTATTAAATCATTACTAACTTTTGCTTGCAATTTTTTACCAGCATAAAAGTAAGTCTTGTACTTGAGTAGTTTGCATATGCCTGATTTCCTAATTTGTTTCAACTTCCTTTTCTTAAACTATCTAATTCATTCTCCCATCCTGACATTCTAAGTAGTCATTATTAATGACTTCTATATCTCTTCTATTTTCATCATCGGTTATCTCACTTTGGATTATTCAAAATTACATGAACTCAACATATCATCAATATTCAAATGAAATCTTCCATGTCAACTTCAACCTCCTCAAAACATAATTTTCATCATCCATAATGTAATCACTATCACAAATCTATCATCCCTCTCTTTTCACTACCTCCAAATTATCACCTTTGAAATGATTCACCAACTAAGTCATCCCCATTTATTTAGATATGTTCACTAACTAATAATCTTTATTAGCACCACTCAAGCCTCTTACCACTTTAATTATCATTTACTTTTCGGTGTCATTAGTTGGTAATATGAAATCTAAATCAAAAAATGGATCAAAGGTTAATTCTTGGGAATCTACATAAGGTCATATGAAGAGTAAAATTCATTAACAAATGCGCTATTTCCACTAGGTCATACATGGTTAGCACCTTGCTTTGACATCCATCTACCTTAACAACATGTGGTTCTACATTCTTATCAACTAACTTACTTTGGCATACATTCACATCAACCACTTTTCCTATTGCTGGTGTGATCCCTGCTTTAGACTACGGTTCTCCATCATCAAGCTTTTATAACGGCTCTTTTGTTTTTTAGTGGTGAAATTAAAAATAGATTTCGGGGTTGGTTTTTTTCATGTTCAACATATATATCTATTAGTTTTGAACTTCTTCTAAATATTGGCCATAAAAGAACATCTTGGTCACTTCTAAGGTTGTGAGACCATAATCTAAATCAAACCGAGGTTTCAAGAAATGGTAAAACATTATCTTATGGCTATGGCCACCTAGCTTTCTTACAATTGGTCTATCTCATGAAAAAAACATTAATGACATCTAACTTTCATCTGAATATCCATCCTACCATTAATGTATAACCCACTAAAGCGAGGAAGTGAAACTACCTCCATGATGAACCTTTTAATTGAAATGATGCTTAAACCAAATTAAAAAAAAAAAAAAAATTAGGGTTTATACAATTAACAATAATTCAAAACTATTTTCATTGACATAAACATGGGTTTACATAATTATCACGTTCAACACATGCAAAACAATTACCATTATCAGGAAAAATGCTTACGCATAAACCACATTTTGATTAAATTAAACCATGCTATTTCGTATCCTATATAATGGTGCCATAAATTTAAATAAGTCTTAAAGATGCAATTTTACAGTTACTCTAAAAATTGATTGAAATTTAGATTGATCAAAGATTTGGTGTGATGAAATATTTGGGATTTATGAGTGGTATACAATGGTAGATAGAGGTATTAAATATGTAGTAATTTGTGAAATGACATAAATAATTCTCAAGATTTGGGAGACTAACGCCCGATTTGTGTAACCGCTTGATGGAGGATTAACTTTGTATAAGGTTTTTTAATTTATGGATAATAAAATTTTTGGTCAAAGGACTCAACTTGTAGATCAGATTATACCATAGTTTTGAACTTTGTAGTTTTGCATGCATTTAAAATGATATTCATTTATATGTGCATTTTGCATTAAAACTAAACTAATTCATAAAAGAAATAGTAAATGAAGCATTAAATTGTTGTGGAAGAAAATTAGTAAAAGCTATTTATTGTGTACATTATGCATTAAAATTTGTAATGCTTAAAAACACATTAATGACATCTTAAAAATTTAGGAGAAGGTCATCCTCCATTAAAGTAGTATAGATATGTGTAATATGTATAAAATCAAATAAATTATCACATGTGAATTTACATTTTGCATCATTTGTCTTAAAAAATTGTCCCGACTTTTACAAAAACCGTTTTTTACTTTTGTGGTTAATTTTTTTAAATAATTCAAAATTTATTTAGATTGATTCTCGAAACACTCTCACGATATAATAATAGTTTTGGAACTTTGTAGTTTTGCATGCATTTTAAAATGATATTCATTTATATGCATTTTGCATTAAAACTAAACTAATTCAAAAAAATTAATAAATGAAGCATTAAAATGTTGTGAAGAAAAAATTAGTAAAAGCTATTTATTGTGTACATTATGCATTAAAATTTGTAATGCTTAAAAACACATTAATGACATCTTAAAAATTTAGGAGAAAGTCATCCCTCCATTATAAGTAGTGAGATATGTGTAATATGTATAAAATCAAATAAATTATCACTTGTGAATTTACATCTTTGCATCATTTGTTTTAAAAAATTGTCCCGACTTTTACAAAAACCGTTTTTACTTTTGTGGTTAATTTTTTTTAAAATAATTCAAATTTTATTTAGATTAGTTCTCGAAACACTCTTACGTTATAATAATAGTTTTGGAACTTTGTAGTTTTGTATGCATTTTAAAATGATATTAATTTATATGTGCATTTTTGCATTAAAACTAAACTAATTCATAAAAGAAATAGTAAATGAAGCATTAAAATGTTGTGAAATATAAATTAGTAAAAGCTATTTATTGTGTACATTATGCATTAAAATTTGTAATGCTTAAAAAACACATTAATGACATCTTAAAAAAATTTAGGAGAGAGGTCATCCTCCATTAAGTAGTATAGATATGTGTAATATGTATAAAATCAAATAAATTATCACATGTAATTTACATTTTGCATCATTTGTCTTAAAAAATTGTCCCGACTTTTACAAAACCGTTTTTACTTTTGTGGTTAATTTTTTTTAAATAATTCAAAATTTATTTAGATTGATTCTCAAACACTCTTACGATATAATAATAGTTTTGGAACTTTGTAGTTTTGCATGCATTTTAAAATGATATTCATTTATATGTGCATTTTGCATTAAAACTAAACTAATTCATAAAAGAAATAGTAAATGAAGCATTAAAATGTTGTGGAAGATAAATTAGTAAAAGCTATTTATTGTGTACATTATGCATTAAAATTTGTAATGTTTAAAAAACACATTAAAGACATCTTAAAAAAAATTAGGAGAGAAGGTCATCCCTCCATTATAAGTAGTATAGATATGTGTAATATGTATAAAATCAAATAAATTATCACATGTGAATTTACATTTTTGCATCATTTGTCTTAAAAAATTGTCCCGACTTTTACAAAAAACCGTTTTTTACTTTTGTGGTTAATTTTTTTTAAATAATTCAAAATTTATTTAGATTGATTCTCGAAACACTCTTACGATATAATAATAGTTTTGGAACTTTGTAGTTTTGCATGCATTTTAAAATGATATTCATTTATATGTGCATTTTTGCATTAAAACTAAACTAATTCAAAAAAAAATAATAAATGAAGCATTAAAATGTTGTGGAAGAAAAATTAGTAAAAGCTATTTATTGTGTACATTATGCATGAAAATTTGTAATGCTTAAAAAACACATTAATGACATCTTAAAAAAATTTAGGAGAGAAAGTCATCCCTCCATTATAAGTAGTACAGATATGTGTAATATGTATAAAATCAAATAAATTATCACTTGTGAATTTACATCTTTGCATGATTTGTTTTAAAAAATATTGTCCCGACTTTTACAAAAAACCGTTTTTACTTTTGTGGTTAATTTTTTTAAAATAATTCAAAATTTATTTAGATTAGTTCTCAAACACTCTTACGTTATAATAATAGTTTTGGAACTTTGTAGTTTTTTATGCATTTTAAAATGATATTAATTTATATGTGCATTTTTGCATTAAAACTAAACTAATTCATAAAAGAAATAGTAAATGAAGCATTAAAATGTTGTGAAATATAAATTAGTAAAAGCTATTTATTGTGTACATTATGCATTAAAATTTCTAATGCTTAAAAAACACATTAATGACATCTTAAAAAAATTTAGGAGAGAAGGTCATCCCTCCATTAGAAGTAGTATAGATATGTGTAATATGTATAAAATCAAATAAATTATCACATGTGAATTTACATTTTTGCATCATTTGTCTTAAAAAAATTGTCCCGACTTTTACAAAAAACCGTTTTTTACTTTTGTGGTTAATTTTTTTTTTATATAATTCAAAATTTATTTAGATTGATTCTCGAAACACTCTTACGATATAATAATAGTTTTGGAACTTTGTAGTTTTGCATGCATTTTAAAATGATATTCATTTATATGTGCATTTTTGCATTAAAACTAAACTAATTCATAAAAGAAATAGTAAATGAAGCATTAAAATGTTGTGGAAGAAAAATTAGTAAAAGCTATTTATTGTGTACATTATGCATTAAAATTTGTAATACTTAAAAAACACATTAATGACATCTTAAAAAAATTTAGGAGAGAAGGTCATCCCTCCATTAGAAGTAGTATAGATATGTGTAATATGTATAAAATCAAATAAATTATCACATGTGAATTTACATTTTTGCATCATTTGTCTTAAAAAATTGTCCAAACTTTTACAAAAACCGTTTTTTACTTTTGTGGTTAATTTTTTTTAATAATTCAAAATTTATTTAGATTGATTCTCGAAACACTCTTACGATATAATAATAGTTTTGGAACTTTGTAGTTTTGCATGCATTTTAAATGATATTCATTTATATGTGCATTTTGCATTAAAACTAAACTAATTAAAAAAAAATTAATAAATGAAGCATTAAAATGTTGTGGAAGAAAAATTAGTAAAAGCTATTTATTGTGTACATTATGCATGAAAATTTGTAATGCTTAAAAAACACATTAATGACATCTTAAAAAAATTTAGGAGAGAAAGTCATCCCTCCATTATAAGTAGTACAGATATGTGTAATATGTATAAAATCAAATAAATTATCACTTGTGAATTTACATCTTTGCATGATTTGTTTTAAAAAATATTGTCCCGACTTTTACAAAAAACCGTTTTTTACTTTTGTAGTTAATTTTTTTAAAATAATTCAAAATTTATTTAGATTAGTTCTCGAAACACTCTTACGTTATAATAATAGTTTTGGAACTTTGTAGTTTTTTATGCATTTTAAAATGATATTAATTTATATGTGCATTTTTGCATTAAAACTAAACTAATTCATAAAAGAAATAGTAAATGAAGCATTAAAATGTTGTGAAATATAAATTAGTAAAAGCTATTTATTGTGTACATTATGCATTAAAATTTGTAATGCTTAAAAACACATTAATGACATCTTAAAAATTTAGAGAGAAGGTCATCCCTCCATTAAAGTAGTATAGATATGTGTAATATGTATAAAATCAAATAAATTATCACATGTGAATTTACATTTTTGCATCATTTGTCTTAAAAAATTGTCCCGACTTTTACAAAAACCGTTTTTACTTTTGTGGTTAATTTTTTTATATAATTCAAAATTTATTTAGATTGATTCTCAAACACTCTTACGATATAATAATAGTTTTGGAACTTTGTAGTTTTGCATGCATTTTAAAATGATATTCATTTATATGTGCATTTTGCATTAAAACTAAACTAATTCATAAAGAAATAATAAATGAAGCATTAAAATGTTGTGGAAGAAAAATTAGTAAAAGCTATTTATTGTGTACATTATGCATTAAAATTTGTAATGCTTAAAAACACATTAATGACATCTTAAAAAATTTAGGAGAGAAGGTCATCCTCCATTAGAAGTAGTATAGATATGTGTAATATGTATAAAATCAAATAAATTATCACATGTGAATTTACATTTTGCATCATTTGTCTTAAAAAAAATTGTCCCGACTTTACAAAAACCGTTTTTTACTTTTGTGGTTAATTTTTTTAAATAATTCAAAATTTATTTAGATTGATTCTCGAAACACTCTTCGATATAATAATAGTTTTGGAACTTTGTAGTTTTGCATGCATTTAAAATGATATTCATTTATATGTGCATTTTTGCATTAAAACTAAACTAATTCAAAAAAAAATAATAAATGAAGCATTAAAATGTTGTGGAATAAAAATTAGTAAAAGCTATTTATTGTGTACATTATGCATGAAAATTTGTAATGCTTAAAAAACACATTAATGACATCTTAAAAAAATTTAGGAGAGAAAGTCATCCCTCCATTATAAGTAGTACATGTATGTGTAATATGTATAAAATCAAATAAATTATCACTTCTGAATTTACATCTTTGCATGATTTGTTTTAAAAAATATTGTCCCGACTTTTACAAAAAACCGTTTTTTACTTTTGTGGTTAATTTTTTTTTAAATAATTCAAAATTTATTTAGATTGATTCTCGAAACACTCTTACGATATAATAATAGTTTTGGAACTTTGTAGTTTTGCATGCATTTTAAAATGATATTCATTTATATGTGCATTTTTGCATTAAAACTAAACTAATTCATAAAAGAAATAGTAAATGAAGCATTAAAATGTTGTGAAATATAAATTAGTAAAAGCTATTTATTGTGTACATTATGCATTAAAATTTGTAATACTTAAAAAAC
Organism: Chrysanthemum lavandulifolium; assembly: GCA_022545495.1. Taxonomy (NCBI): domain Eukaryota; kingdom Viridiplantae; phylum Streptophyta; class Magnoliopsida; order Asterales; family Asteraceae; genus Chrysanthemum; species Chrysanthemum lavandulifolium. Next base: position 158,803,681 of record CM040246.1, read on the forward strand.
ACATTAATGACATCTTAAAAAAATTTAGGAGAGAAGGTCATCCCTCCATTAGAAGTAGTATAGATATGTGTAATATGTATAAAATCAAATAAATTATCACATGTGAATTTACATTTTTGCATCATTTGTCTTAAAAAAATTGTCCCGACTTTTACAAAAAACCGTTTTTTACTTTTGTGGTTAATTTTTTTTTAAATAATTCAAAATTTATTTAGATTGATTCTCGAAACACTCTTACGATATAATAATAGTTTTGGAACTTTGTAGTTTTGCATGCATTTTAAAATGATATTCATTTATATGTGCATTTTGCATTAAAACTAAACTAATTCAAAAAAGAAATAATAAATGAAGCATTAAAATGTTGTGGAAGAAAAATTAGTAAAAGCTATTTATTGTGTACATTATGCATTAAAATTTGTAATTTTTAAAAAACACATTAATGACATCTTAAAAAAATTTAGGAGAGAGGGTCATCCTCCATTATAAGTAGTATAGATATGTGTAATATGTATAAAATCAAATAAATTATCACTTGTGAATTTACATCTTTGCATCATTTGTTTTAAAAAAATTGTCCCGACTTTTACAAAAAACCGTTTTTTATTTTGTGGTTAATTAATTTTAAAATAATTCAAAATTCATTTAGATTGGTTCTCGAAATACTCTTACGATATAATAATAGTTTTGGAACTTTGTAGTTTTTCATGCATTAAAACTAAACTAATTCAAAAAGAAATAATAAATGAAGCATTAAAATGTTGTGGAAGAAAAATTAGTAAAAGCTATTTATTGTGTACATTATGCATTAAAATTTGTAATGCTTAAAAAACACATTAATGACATCTTAAAAAAATTTAGGAGAGAATGTCATCCCTCCATTAGAAGTAGTATAGATATGTGTAATATGTATAAAATCAAATAAATTATCACATGTGAATTTACATTTTTGCATCATTTGTCTTAAAAAAATTGTCCCGACTTTTACAAAAACCGTTTTTACTTTTGTGGTTAATTTTTTTAAAATAATTCAAAATTTATTTAGATTGATTCTCGAAACACTCTTACGATATAATAATAGTTTTGGAACTTTGTAGTTTTGCATGCATTTTAAAATGATATTCATTTATATGTGCATTTTTGCATTAAAACTAAACTAATTCAAAAAGAAATAATAAATGAAGCATTTAAATGTTGTGAAAGAAAAATTAGTAAAAGCTATTTATTGTGTACATTATGCATTAAAATTTGTAATGCTTAAAAAACACATTAATGACATCTTAAAAATTTAGGAGAAGGTCATCCTCCATTATAAGTAGTATAGATATGTGTAATATGTATAAAATCAAATAAATTATCACTTGTGAATTTACATTTTGCATCATTTGTCTTAAAAAATTGTCCGACTTTTACAAAAACCGTTTTTACTTTTGTGGTTAATTTTTTTAAATAATTCAAAATTTATTTAGATTGATTCTCGAAACACTCTTACGATATAATAATAGTTTTGGAACTTTGTAGTTTTGCATGCATTTAAAATGATATTCATTTATATGTGCATTTTGCATTAAAACTAAACTAATTCAAAAAGAAATAATAAATGAAGCATTAAAATGTTGTGGAAGAAAAATTAGTAAAAGCTATTTATTGTGTACATTATGAATTAAAATTTGTAATGGTTAAAAAACACATTAATGACATCTTAAAAAAATTTAGGAGAGAAGAAGGTCATCCTTCCATTAGAAGTAGTATAAATATAGATATGTGTAATATGTATAAAATCAAATAAATTATCACATGTGAATTTACATTTTTGCATCATTTGTCTTAAAAAAATTGTCCCGACTTTTACAAAAAACCGTTTTTTACTTTTGTGGTTAATTTTTTGTAAAATAATTCAAAATTTATTTAGATTGATTCTCGAAACACTCTTACGATATAATAATAGTTTTGGAACTTTGTAGTTTTGCATGCATTTTAAAATGATATTCATTTATATGTGCATTTTTGCATTAAAACTAAACTAATTCAAAAAGAAATAATAAATGAAGCATTAAAATGTTGTGGAAGAAAAATTAGTAAAAGCTATTTATTGTGTACATTATGCATTAAAATTTGTAATGCTTAAAAAACACATTAATGACATCTTAAAAAATTTAGGAGAGAGGGTCATCCTCCATTATAAGTAGTATAGATATGTGTAATATGTATAAAATCAAATAAATTATCACTTGTGAATTTACATCTTTGCATCATTTGTTTTAAAAAAATTGTCCCGACTTTTACAAAAAACCGTTTTTTAATTTTGTGGTTAATTTTTTTAAAATAATTCAAAATTTATTTAGATTGGTTCTCGAAACACTCTTACGATATAATAATAGTTTTGGAACTTTGTAGTTTTGCATGCATTTTAAAATGATATTCATTTATATGTGCATTTTTGCATTAAAACTAAACTAATTCATAAAAGAAATAGTAAATGAAGCATTAAAATGTTGTGGAATAAAATTAGTAAAAGCTATTTATTGTGTACATTATGCATTAAAATTTGTAATGCTTAAAAACACATTAATGACATCTTAAAAAATTTAGGAGAGAGGTCATCCTCCATTATAAGTAGTATAGATATGTGTAATATGTATAAAATCAAATAAATTATCACATGTGAATTTACATTTTGCATCATTTGTCTTAAAAAATTGTCCCGACTTTTACAAAAACCGTTTTTACTTTTGTGGTTAATTTTTTTTTAAATAATTCAAAATTTATTTAGATTGATTCTCGAAACACTCTTACGATATAATAATAGTTTTGGAACTTTGTAGTTTTGCATGCATTTTAAAATGATATTCATTTATATGTGCATTTTTGCATTAAAACTAAACTAATTCAAAAAGAAATAATAAATGAAGCATTAAAATGTTGTGGAAGAAAAATTAGTAAAAGCTATTTATTGTGTACATTATGCATTAAAATTTGTAATGCTTAAAAAACACATTAATGACATCTTAAAAAATTTAGGAGAGAAGGTCATCCCTCCATTATAAGTAGTATAGATATGTGTAATATGTATAAAATCAAATAAATTATCACATGTGAATTTACATTTTTGCATCATTTGTCTTAAAAAAATTGTCCCGACTTTTACAAAAAACCGTTTTTTACTTTTGTGGTTAATTTTTTGTAAAATAATTCAAAATTTATTTAGATTGATTCTCGAAACACTCTTACGATATAATAATAGTTTTGGAACTTTGTAGTTTTATGCATTTAAAATGATATTCATTTATATGTGCATTTTGCATTAAAACTAAACTAATTCAAAAAGAAATAGTAAATGAAGCATTAAAATGTTGTGGAAGAAAAATTAGTAAAAGCTATTTATTGTGTACATTATGCATTAAAATTTGTAATGCTTAAAAAACACATTAATGACATCTTAAAAAATTTAGGAGAGAAGGTCATCCCTCCATTATAAGTAGTATAGATATGTGTAATATGTATAAAATCAAATAAATTATCACATGTGAATTTACATTTTTGCATCATTTGTCTTAAAAAAATTGTCCCGACTTTTACAAAAAACCGTTTTTTACTTTTGTGGTTAATTTTTTTTAAATAATTCAAAATTTATTTAGATTGATTCTCGAAACACTCTTACGATATAATAATAGTTTTGGAACTTTGTAGTTTTGCATGCATTTTAAAATGATATTCATTTATATGTGCATTTTGCATTAAAACTAAACTAATTCAAAAAGAAATAATAAATGAAGCATTAAAATGTTGTGGAAGAAAAATTAGTAAAAGCTATTTATTGTGTACATTATGCATTAAAATTTGTAATGCTTAAAAAACACATTAATGACATCTTAAAAAATTTAGGAGAGAGGTCATCCCTCCATTATAAGTAGTATAGATATGTGTAATATGTATAAAATCAAATAAATTATCACTTGTGAATTTACATCTTTGCATCATTTGTTTTAAAAAAATTGTCCCGACTTTTACAAAAACCGTTTTTACTTTTGTGGTTAATTTTTTAAATAATTCAAAATTTATTTAGATTGATTCTCGAAACACTCTTACGATATAATAATAGTTTTGGAACTTTTGTAGTTTTGCATGCATTTTAAAATGATATTCATTTATATGTGCATTTTTGCATTAAAACTAAACTAATTCATAAAAGAAATAGTAAATGAAGCATTAAAATGTTGTGAAATATAAATTAGTAAAAGCTATTTATTGTGTACATTATGCATTAAAATTTGTAATGCTTAAAAAACACATTAATGACATCTTAAAAAAATTTAGGAGAGAAGGTCATCCCTCCATTAGAAGTAGTATAGATATGTGTAATATGTATAAAATCAAATAAATTATCACATGTGAATTTACATTTTTGCATCATTTGTCTTAAAAAAATTGTCCCGACTTTTACAAAAAACCGTTTTTTTACTTTTGTGGTTAATTTTTTTTAAATAATTCAAAATTTATTTAGATTGATTCTCGAAACACTCTTACGATATAATAATAGTTTTGGAACTTTGTAGTTTTGCATGCATTTTAAAATGATATTCATTTATATGTGCATTTTGCATTAAAACTAAACTAATTCATAAAAAGAAAATAAATGAAGCATTAAAATGTTGTGGAAGAAAAATTAGTAAAAGCTATTTATTGTGTACATTATGCATTAAAATTTGTAATGCTTAAAAACACATTAATGACATCTTAAAAAATTTAGGAGAGAAGGTCATCCTCCATTAAAGTAGTATAGATATGTGTAATATGTATAAAATCAAATAAATTATCACATGTTGAATTTACATTTTGCATCATTTGTCTTAAAAAATTGTCCCTCCATTATAAGACTTTTACAAAAAACCGTTTTTTACTTTTGTGGTTAATTTTTTTTAAATAATTCAAAATTTATTTAGATTGATTCTCGAAACACTCTTACGATATAATAATAGTTTTGGAACTTTGTAGTTTTGCATGCATTTTAAAATGATATTCATTTATATGTGCATTTTTGCATTAAAACTAAACTAATTCATAAAAGAAATAGTAAATGAAGCATTAAAATGTTGTGGAAGAAAAATTAGTAAAAGCTATTTATTGTGTACATTATGCATTAAAATTTGTAATACTTAAAAAACACATTAATGACATCTTAAAAATTTAGAGAGAAGGTCATCCTCCATTATAAGTAGTATAGATATGTGTAATATGTATAAAATCAAATAAATTATCACATGTGAATTTACATTTTTGCATCATTTGTCTTAAAAAAATTGTCCCGACTTTTACAAAAAACCGTTTTTTACTTTTGTGGTTAATTTTTTTTAAATAATTCAAAATTTATTTAGATTGATTCTCGAAACACTCTTACGATATAATAATAGTTTTGGAACTTTGTAGTTTTGCATGCATTCTAAAATGATATTCATTTATATGTGCATTTTTGCATTAAAACTAAACTAATTCAAAAAGAAATAATAAATGAAGCATTAAAATGTTGTGGAAGAAAAATTAGTAAAAGCTATTTATTGTGTACATTATGCATGAAAATTTGTAATGCTTAAAAAACACATTAATGACATCTTAAAAAAAATTAGGAGAGAAAGTCATCCCTCCATTATAAGTAGTATAGATATGTGTAATATGTATAAAATTAAATAAATTATCACTTGTGAATTTATATCTTTGCATCATTTGTTTTAAAAAAAATTGTCCCGACTTTTACAAAAAACCGTTTTTTACTTTTGTGGTTAATTTTTTTTAAAATAATTCAAAATTTATTTAGATTGGTTCTCGAAACACTCTTACGTTATAATAATAGTTTTGGAACTTTGTAGTTTTGTATGCATTTTAAAATGATATTAATTTATATGTGCATTTTTGCATTAAAACTAAACTAATTCATAAAAGAAATAGTAAATGAAGCATTAAAATGTTGTGAAATATAAATTAGTAAAAGCTATTTATTGTGTACATTATGCATTAAAATTTCTAATGCTTAAAAAACACATTAATGACATCTTAAAAAAATTTAGGAGAGAAGGTCATCCCTCCATTAGAAGTAGTATAGATATGTGTAATATGTATAAAATCAAATAAATTATCACATGTGAATTTACATTTTTGCATCATTTGTCTTAAAAAATTGTCCCGACTTTTACAAAAACCGCTTTTTACTTTTGTGGTTAATTTTTTAAAAAAAAATTCAAAATTTATTTAGATTGATTCTCGAAACACTCTTACGATATAATAATAGTTTTGGAACTTTGTAGTTTTGCATGCATTTTGTGCATTTTTGCATTAAAACTAAACTAATTCAAAAAGAAATAATAAATGAAGCATTAAAATGTTGTGGAAGATAAATTAGTAAAAGCTATTTATTGTGTACATTATGCATTAAAATTTGTAATGCTTAAAAAACACACTAATGACATCATAAAAAAATTTAGGAGAGAAGGTCATCCCTCCATTAGAAGTAGTATAGATATGTGTAATATGTATAAAATCAAACAAATTATCACATGTGAATTTACATTTTTGCATCATTTGTCTTAAAAAAATTGTCCCGACTTTTACAAAAAACCGTTTTTTACTTTTGTGGTTAATTTTTTTAAAAATAATTCAAAATTTATTTAGATTGATTCTCGAAACACTCTTACGATATAATAATAGTTTTGGAACTTTGTAGTTTTGCATGCATTTTAAAATGATATTCATTTATATGTGCATTTTTGCATTAAAACTAAACTAATTCAAAAAGAAATAATAAATGAAGCATTTAAATGTTGTGGAAGAAAAATTAGTAAAAGCTATTTATTGTGTACATTATGCATGAAAATTTGTAATGCTTAAAAAACACATTAATGACATCTTAAAAAAATTTAGGAGAGAAAGTCATCCCTCCATTATAAGTAGTATAGATATATGTAATATGTATAAAATCAAATAAATTATCACTTGTGAATTTACATCTTTGCATGATTTGTTTTAAAAAAAATTGTCCCGACTTTTACAAAAAACCGTTTTTTACTTTTGTGGTTAATTTTTTTTAAAATAATTCAAAATTTATTTAGATTGGTTCTCGAAACACTCTTACGATATAATAATAGTTTTGGAACTTTGTAGTTTTGTATGCATTTTAAAATGATATTAATTTATATGTGCATTTTTGCATTAAAACTAAACTAATTCATAAAAGAAATAGTAAATGAAGCATTAAAATGTTGTGAAATATAAATTAGTAAAAGCTATTTATTGTGTACATTATGCATTAAAATTTGTAATGCTTAAAAACACATTAATGACATCTTAAAAAATTTAGGAGAAGGTCATCCTCCATTAGAAGTAGTATAGATATGTGTAATATGTATAAAATCAAATAAATTATCACATGTGAATTTACATTTTGCATCATTTGTCTTAAAAAATTGTCCCGACTTTTACAAAACCGCTTTTACTTTTGTGGTTAATTTTTTTTATATAATTCAAAATTTATTTAGATTGATTCTCGAAACACTCTTACGATATAATAATAGTTTTGGAACTTTGTAGTTTTGCATGCATTTTAAAATGATATTCATTTATATGTGCATTTTGCATTAAAACTAAACTAATTCAAAAAAAAATAATAAATGAAGCATTAAAATGTTGTGGAAGAAAATTAGTAAAAGCTATTTATTGTGTACATTATGCATTAAAATTTGTAATGCTTAAAAACACATTAATGACATCTTAAAAAAATTAGGAGAAGGTCATCCCTCCATTATAAGTAGTATAGATATGTGTAATATGTATAAAATCAAATAAATTATCACATGTGAATTTACATTTTTGCATCATTTGTCTTAAAAAAATTGTCCACTTTTACAAAAACCGTTTTTACTTTTGTGGTTAATTTTTTAAAATAATTCAAAATTTATTTAGATTGGTTCTCGAAACACTCTTACGATATAATAATAGTTTTGGAACTTTGTAGTTTTGCATGCATTTTAAAATGATATTCATTTATATGTGCATTTTTGCATTAAAACTAAACTAATTCATAAAAGAAATAGTAAATGAAGCATTAAAATGTTGTGAAATATAAATTAGTAAAAGCTATTTATTGTGTACATTATGCATTAAAATTTGTAATGCTTAAAAAACACATTAATGACATCTTAAAAAAATTTAGGAGAGAAGGTCATCCCTCCATTATAAGTAGTATAGATATGTGTAATATGTATAAAATCAAATAAATTATCACATGTGAATTTACATTTTTGCATCATTTGTCTTAAAAAAATTGTCCCGACTTTTACAAAAAACCGTTTTTTACTTTTGTGGTTAATTTTTTTAAATAATTCAAAATTTATTTAGATTGATTCTCAAAACACTCTTACGATATAATAATAGTTTTGGAACTTTGTAGTTTTGCATGCATTTTAAAATGATATTCATTTATATGTGTATACGTTGACTTACAAGTTGAGTCCTTCGACCAAAAAGGTTTACCGTCCATCCCAATTCAAAACCTTATACACCGGTGGTCCTCCGTCCAACGGGCTAACACCATAGCGCGTTAGTCTCCCGAATCTTGAAGGTATTTTATCATTTCCATTCCATACTAGTTTCGCCTAATTCTACACACCATATAAATCGGATCTACCCGCTATTTCCTAACCCTAATTTTCCTTTCTCTTTCATTAAAACCACCAATCAAAACTACCCATTAATCAAAAATGGTGAGATGTCATTGTAGTGCATAGCGATCTTGAGAACATCATGGACTAACACAAACCCAGTCGAAGGTTTTGGGATGTTCTTGGATTCATTGATTGGGTTACCCCCAATGTGTCATCGATTCTACTTTAATCATTCACTGGTTTGCCGATCATTGAACAATAATCGAGTACAATTTCAAGTGGTCATGGAAGATAGAGCAAGGATCAAGAAGTACCTTTATCAATCATGGGTATTTTTTTTTTTGGTTTGTCATTTTGTTTAGTGTAGATGAAGTCAATACAGGTCAGTATTGAAGATGGATAGTGTTTAGGTGTTGTAATGATGTCGCTAGGTTGTAAGGATGATTGTTCACTCTGCTTTATTATCTTTGAATGAATAAGTTAGATTTGGTTTTGTTGTTGTTACATATACTATCGGACATTGGTTATTAGTCATTAAAAGATGATATTGTTTAGGTGTTTGTTTTGATGGTTATGTTTGTGTTTTGTTCAAAATAGCCAACCCGATATACACTTAAACATGTACCAATTTGACCACACATCGACCCGTTACACTTAAACATGAACCAACATCTAAAGTCAGTTACCCAATATCTAAAGTCAAAGTGACCCATAAACCATTACTAAAGCAATACCGACCCATTACACTTAAATATAAACCATATATACTAAACCTTGACCCACCATCTACATAAATATAAACCATATACCAAAACTAAAACGCCATTACTATAAACATCCAAAAGAGTTTAACATCGAAGTTTCAAGGCATATATGCCATAAACATCCAAAAGAGCTTAACATACATCGAGTTTCAAGACATAAACCTAAGTTTCAAAAGACATACACACACATAACCATAAACCTAATTTTCATAGATATACATTAACCAAGATTGACAACTTTCTTCCTTGTTGGAGTCTTAACTGAACATAGACCGCTTCGTCGCATCTATAATTTTCCACTGTCGTGCAGATTTCTGCTATATCAAAAGTCAAACAACAAGAGTAGAATCAAAGCGGGTTAAAAATCTCAAACAATAAACTTAAGTAATACAACCAAGAACCAATTAACCTTTTGGACCGTGATGGAGTTCCAAAGACTTCATCACCGTTCTGCTTTCTTGCCTTAGTACCGCTTGGGCCAAGCGACATTGACCGAGGTACAACTCTTTTGTTGTGTCCTTTTGTTCCACACATGTCATGTCATTGGTCTTATGCTCCATTGTCGACTTTCCTCTTGACCATATTGACCACATCTTTCTTCTTAGACTCTCTACTCCTTGTATCTTCCTACTTGCCATGATGATTTGGCAGCAGAGGTAAGTAGTACATAATAGGCCAAAATATTCTACCTCTATTAGGCTTGATTATGTATGGTATACTTTCTTTAAGTTTCCAACCTATAACAAGTTGGGTTCCTCACATCCGTAAGTTAATTGTTGAGAGAAGTGTCATGTTCCGCTTGTAGGGCAGCAGCATGTTTGTGAGATACCTCACATTCCACCTCCTACAAGTACAAGACTACATTTATCATTGACACACAAAACGGTCATGAAATGGACCACTTACACAATGTGCACAGACTCCTCCCAAATGACTGCGGTTACTTGCTCATTTCATGAACTCATCTTAGCTTAAGTCAAGTGGGTGTGGTGGACCATCACATCTATCAATCATCTTATTCACATTTACAACTCTTGACATATGATCAAGTAAACTCCATTTATTAGTACGTCATTTGAAATCTTTCTGGAAGAAGGACTAGGGTTCCTGTAATCTTTGACTTTGTCCACTTAACGACATTTGAACTTCAAACCCAAGCCTACTTGCAGCCCATTGTATGTCGAGATCCAAGGATTCATATGTTGTTAAAGTTAGAATAACAATCCACGACAATATCATCACTCTTTTCTTTTGTCATTTTTTCCATTCTTGAGTTTCCTCCTTGTTTCACCTGAATGTTCCTTTTATTAAATCCTTCACTAACTCTTTGCTTGCAATTTTTTACCAGCATAAAAGTGTAAGTCTTGATACACTTGAGGAGAAGCATATGCCTTGTTTCTAATTTACTTCAACTCCTCTTTCTTAACCCTATCTAATTCATTCTCCTGCATCCGCGCACTCTAAAAGTACACATTATTAATGACTTCTATATCCTCTTCTAATTCTTAATCATCACGCTATCTACGCTTCTATTATTATAACCCATGAACCTCAACACATTATCATCAATATTCAAATGGAAATCTTCCATGTCAACTCAAACCTCCTCAACATAATTTTCCCTCATCCATAATTAATCACTATCACGGCTTCATCATCCTACGCTATCTTCACTACCCTCGGTGATCACCCCGTGAACTACGTTTTGCTCGCTAAAGTCATCCCCATTTCCTTCACTCATGTTGCACTAACTAAATCATCTTTATTAGCACCATCGTTCTCCTTACACCACATTATCATTTACTTTTGGTGTCATTAGTTGGTAAGACTAATCTAAACAAGAAATGGATCGAAAGGTTGGTCTTGGGAGATACATAAGGGTTACATATGAGAGGTAAAATTCATTAACAAATGCACTATTTCGACGACTCAGACGTATCATGGTTAGCAACACCAACGCTTTGACCTTCATCTACCACATTGACAACATGTGGTTCTACATTCTTATCAACCATTTACTTTGGCATGCACATTACATCACCACCATTTTTCACAGCAATGGTGTGCAATCCCTGCTTTAGACTACGGTTCTCCATTGTCAAGCTTCTATAATATTCTTTTGTTTTTAGTGGTGAGGTAAAATAGAGGTGTCGGTTGGTTTTTCACAATGTTCATATATATATATCTATTAGTTTCTCAATCTTCTACATATTTGGCCATAAAGAACATCTTGGTGCACTTCCTAAAGGTTGTAGACCATAATCCAAATCAAAACCAGGTTTCAAGAAATGGTAAAACATTATCTTGCATACGGAAGCTTACTGCTCTTACAATTGAGTCTATCTCATGAGAACTCAGAGAACTCATGTCTGCCTAACCATCTATGATATCCATCCTACCATTAATGTATAACCTAATATGGTGAGGAAGTGAAACTACCTCCATGATGAACCACAATTGAAAACAGCAAACGAAACCTTTTTAAAAAAAGAAAAAAAAATTAGGGTTTATACAATTAACAATAATAAGCAAAACTATTTTCATCAACATAAAATAGGGGTTATCAACATAATTATCACCAACAGCATGCAAAACAATTACCATTTATATCGGAAAAGACTATAAACATAAACATTTTGATCAAAATCAACACCAGCCTGCTCTCAGATCCTATATAATGGTGCCACCATTCTCAGAAGTCTTACGTAAACTTTACCAGATTTATCTAAAATTGATTGAAATTTAAGATTGATCAAAAGATTGGTGTGAGAAATATTACGGGATCGTGATAGGTTACGTAGATAGAGGATTAAATGTTGAAAGGGTTCGAAATGACATAAATACCCTTTAGGGAGACTAACGCCCGCTAGTGCCGCTTGATGGAGGACTAACGTGTATATAATGTTTTTTTATGATGGACGGTAAACCTTTTTGGTCAAAGGACTCAACTTGTAAGTCAACGATACCATAAGGACAACGCGAATTTACTCATTTTAAAATGATATTCATTTATATGTGCATTTTGCATTAAAACTAAACTAATTCAAAAAGAAATAATAAATGAAGCATTTAAATGTTGTGGAAGAAAAATTAGTAAAAGCTATTTATTGTGTACATTATGCATTAAAATTTGTAATGCTTAAAAACACATTAATGACATCATAAAAAATTTAGGAGAGAGGTCATCTCTCCATTAGAAGTAGTATAGATATGTGTATATAAAATCAAATAAATTATCACATGCGAATTTACATTTTGCATCATTGGTCTTAAAAATTGTCTCGACTTTAGAAAAACCGTTTTTTACTTTTGTGGTTAATTTTTTAAAATAATTCAAAATTTATTTAGATTGATTCTCGAAACACTCTACGATATAATAATAGTTTTGGAACTTTGTAGTTTTGCATGCATTTTAAAATGATATTCATTTATATGTGCATTTTGCATTAAAACTAAACTAATTCAAAAAGAAATAATAAATGAAGCATTAAAATGTTGTGGAAGATAAATTAGTAAAGCTATTTATTGTGTACATTATGCATTAAAATTAGTAATGCTTAAAAACACATTAATGACATCATAAAAAATTTAGGAGAAGGTCATCCTCTATTAAGTAGTATAGATATGTGTAATATGTATAAAATCAAATAAATTATCACATATGAATTTACATTTTGCATCATTTGTCTTAAATAAATTGTAGACTTTTACAAAAAACGTTTTTACTTTTGTGGTTAATTTTTTTAAAAATTCAAAACTTATTTAGATTGATTCTCAAACACTCTTACGATATAATAATAGTTTTGGAACTTTGTAGTTTTGCATGCATTTAGAAAATGATATTCATTTATAAGTGCATTTTGCATTAAAACTAAACTAATTCAAAAAGAAATAATAAATGAAGCATTTAAATGTTGTGGAAGAAAAATTAGTAAAAGCTATTTATTGTGTACATTATGCATTAAAATTTGTAATGCTTAAAAAACACATTAATGACATCTTGAAAAAATTTAGGAGAGAGGGTCATCCCTCCATTATAAGTAGTATAGATATGTGTAATATGTATAAAATCAAATAAATTATCACTTGTGAATTTACATCTTTGCATCATTTGTTTTAAAAAAATTGTCCCGACTTTTTCAAAAAACCGTTTTTTAATTTTGTGGTTAATTAATTTTAAAATAATTCAAAAGTTATTTAGATTGATTCTCGAAACACTCTTACGATATAATAATAGTTTTGGAACTCTGTAGTTTTGCATGCATTTTAAAATGATATTCATTTATATGTGCATTTTTGCATTAAAACTAAACTAATTCAAAAAGAAATAATAAATGAAGCATTAAAATGTTGTGGAAGATAAATTAGTAAAAGCTATTTATGGTGTACATTATGCATTAAAATTAGTAATGCTTAAAAAACACATTAATGACATCATAAAAAAATTTAGGAGAGAAGGTCATCCCTCCATTAGAAGTAGTATAGATATGTGTAATATGTATAAAATCAAATAAATTATCACATGTGAATTTACATTTTTGCATCATTTGTCTTAAATAAATTGTCCCGACTTTTACAAAAAACTGTTTTTTACTTTTGTGGTTAATTTTTTTTAAAAATTCAAAATTTATTTAGATTGATTCTCGAAACACTCTTACGATATAATAATAGTTTTGGAACTTTGTAGTTTTGCATGCATTTTAAAATGATATTCATTTATAAGTGCATTTTTGCATTAAAACTAAACTAATTCAAAAAGAAATAATAAATGAAGCATTTAAATGTTGTGGAAGAAAAATTAGTAAAAGCTATTTATTGTGTACATTATGCATTAAAATTTGTAATGCTTAAAAAACACATTAATGACATCTTGAAAAAATTTAGGAGAGAGGGTCATCCCTCCATTATAAGTAGTATAGATATGTGTAATATGTATAAAATCAAATAAATTATCACTTGTGAATTTACATCTTTGCATCATTTGTTTAAAAAACTTGTCCCGACTTTTATAAAAAACCGTTTTTTAATTTTGTGGTTATTTTTTTTTAAATAATTCAAAAGTTATTTAGATTTGTTCTCGAAACACTCTTACGATATAATAATAGTTTTGGAACTTTTTAGTTTTGAATGCATTTTAGAATCATATTCATTTATATGTGCATTTTTGCATTAAAACTAAACTAATTCAAAAAGAAATAATAAATGAAGCATTAAAATGTTGTGGAAGATAAATTAGTAAAAGCTATTTATTGTGTACATTATGCATTAAAATTTGTAATGCTTAAAAAACACACTAATGACATCAAAAAAATTTAGAGAAGGTCATCCTCCATTAGAAGTAGTATAGATATGTGTAATATGTATAAAATCAAACAAATTATCACATGTGAATTTACATTTTGCATCATTGGTCTTAAAAAATTGTCCCGACTTTTACAAAAACGTTTTTAACTTTTGTTTAATTCTTTTAAAAATAATTCAAAATTTATTTAGATTGATTCTCGAAACACTCTTACGATATAATAATAGTTTTGGAACTTTGTAGTTTTGCATGCATTTTAAAATGATATTCATTTATAAGTGCATTTTGCATTAAACTAAACTAATTCAAAAAATAATAAATGAAGCATTTAAATGTTGTGAAAGAAAATTAGTAAAAGCTATTTATTATGTACATTATGCATTAAACTTTTAATGCTTAAAAACACATTAATGACATCTTGAAAAATTTAGAGGAAGATCATCCATCTATTATAAGTAGTATAGATATGTGTAATATGTATAAAATCAAATAAATTATCACTTGTGAATTTACATCTTTGCATCATTTGTTTAAAAAAATTGTCCCGACTTTTATAAAAAACCGTTTTTTAATTTTGTGGTTATTTTTTTTTAAATAATTCAAAAGTTATTTAGATTGGTTCTCGAAACACTCTTACGATATAATAATAGTTTTGGAACTTTTTAGTTTTGCATGCATTTTAGAATCATATTCATTTATATGTGCATTTTTGCATTAAAACTAAACTAATTCAAAAATAATAAATGAAGCATTAAAATGTTGTGGAAGATAAATTAGTAAAAGCTATTTATTGTGTACATTATGCATTAAAATTTGTAATGCTTAAAAACACGCTAATGACATCATAAAATTTAGGAGAAGGTCATCTCCATTAAGTAGTATAGATATATGTAATATGTATAAAATCAAACAAATTATCACATGTGAATTTACATTTTGCATCATTTGTCTTAAAAAATTGTCCCGACTTTTATAAAAACCGTTTTAACTTTTGTGGTTAATTTTTTAAATAATTCAAAATTTATTTAGATTGATTCTCGAACACTCTTACGATAAAATAATAGTTTTGGAACTTTGTAGTTTTGCATGCATTTTAGAATCATATTCATTTATATGTGCATTTTGCATTAAAACTAAACTAATTCAAAAGAAATAATAAATGAAGCATTTAAATGTTGTGGAAGAAAAATTAGTAAAGATATTTATTGTGTACATTATGCATTAAAATTTGTAATGCTTAAAAAACACATTAATGACATTTGAAAAAAATTTAGAGAAGGTCATCTCCATTATAAGTAGTATAGATATGTGTAATATATAAAATCAAATAAATTATCACTTGTGAATTTACATCTCTGCATCATTTGTTTAAAAAAATTGTCCAGACTTATACAAAAACCGTTTTTACTTTTGTGGTTTATTTTTTTTTAAATAATTCAAAGTTATTTAGATTGATTCTCGAAACACTCTTAAGATATAATAATAGTTTTGGAACTTTTAGTTTTGCATGCATTTAGAATCATATTCATTTATATGTGCATTTTGCATTAAAACTAAACTAATTCAAACCTTAATAAATGAAGCATTAAAATGTTGTGTACATTATGCATTAAAATTTAAAATGCTTAAAAAAAACATAATGACATCATAAAAAATTTAGGTTATAAGTAGTATAGATATTTAACATGTATAAAATCAAATAAGACTTATCACTTGTTTATTTACATCTTTGCATCATTTGTTTAAAAACTTGTCCGACTTTTATAAAATGTATATAGTTATTTTTAATTTTGGTATCATTTTTTTAATGATTCAAAAGTTATTTAGATTGGTTCTCAAACACTCTTACGATATAATAATAGTCCTTTGGAACTTTTAAAATTGATTGCATTTTAGAATCATATTCAAGATTTATATGTCGTTATTTTGCATTAAAACTATCTTGAATCTTTGTGGAAATTTTGGAATCATATTCATTAAAATGTTGTGCATTTTCAAATACTTAAAAATATGATAAACAAGTATTGTATACATTGCCCATTCAAATTTATAATGCTTAAAAACACCTAATGACATCATAAAAAATTTAGGAGAAGGTCATCCTCCAATTAGAAATAGTAGATATGTGTAATATGTATAAAATCAAACAAATTATCACATGTGATTACATTTTTGCATCATTTGTCTTAAAAATTGTCCCGACTTTTACAAAATTTCGTTTTTTACTTTTGTGGTTAATTTTTAAAAATAATTCAAAATTTATTTAGATTGATTCTCAAAACACTCTTCGATCTAATAATAGTTTGGGAACTTTGTAGTTTGCATGCATTTTAAAATGATATTCATTAATAAGTGAATTTTTGCATTAAAACTAAACCAATTCAAAAGAAATAATAAATGAAGCATTTAAAGGTTGTGGAAGAAAATTAATAAAACTATTCTTATTATATACATTATGCATTAAAATTTGTAATGCTTAAAAAACACATTAATGACATTTTGAAAAATTTAGGAGAGGGTCATCCCTCCATTATAAGTAGTATAGATATGTGTAATATGTATAAAATCAAATAAATTATCACTTGTGAATTTACATCTTTGCATCATTTGTTTAAAAAAATTTTCCCGACCTTTATAAAAAACCGTTTTTTAATTTTGTGGTTATTTTTTTTTAAAATAATTCAAAAGTTATTTAGATTGGTTCTCGAAATACTCTTAAGATATAATAATAGTTTTGGAACTTTTTAGTTTTGCATGCATTTTAGAATCATATTCATTTATATGTGCATTTTTGCATTAAAACTAAACTAATTCAAAAAGAAATAATAAATGAAGCATTAAAATGTTGTGTACATTATGCATTAAAATTTGTAATGCTTAAAAAACACACTAATGACATCATAAAAAAATTTAGGAGAGAAGGTCATCCCTCCATTAGAAGTAGTATAGATATGTGTAATATGTATAAAATCAAACAAATTATCACATGTAAATTTACATTTTGCATCATTTGTTTTTGTCCGACTTTTACAAAAACCGTTTTTACTTTTGTGGTTAATTTTAAAATAATTCAAAATTTTTTGGTGATTCTCGAAACACTCTTCGATATAATATGATTTTGGAACTTTGTAGTTTTGCATGCATTTTAAAATGATATTCATTAATAAGTGAATTTTGCATTAAAACTAAACTAATTCAAAAGAAATAATAAATGAAACATTTAAAGGTTGTGGAAGAAAATTAGTAAAAGCTATTTATTGTGTACATTATGCAAATTTGTAATGCTTAAAAACACATTAATGATTTTGAAAAAATTTAGGAGAGGTCATCCCATTATAAGTACACATATCTAATATGTATAAAATCAAATAAATTATCACTTGTGAATTTACATCATTGCATCATTTGTTTAAAAAATTGTCCCGACCTTTATAAAAACCGTTTTAATTTTGTGGTTATTTTTTTTAAAATAATTCAAAAGTTATTTAGATTGGTTCTCGAAACACTCTTAGATATAATAATAGTTTTGGAACTTTTAGTTTTGCATGCATTTTAGTCATATTCATTTATGCATTTTGCATTAAAACTAAACTAATTCAAAAAGAAATAATAAATGAACATTAAAATGTTGTGTACATTTATTTGATTTTATACATATTACACATATCTATACTACTTCTAATGGAGGATGACCTCTCTCCTAAATTTTTGATGTCATTAATGTGTTTTAACATTACTTTTAATGCATAATGCCTGACAATAAATTTCTAATTTATCTTCCACAACATTTAATATTTCTTTGAATTAGTTGTTTGCAAAATGCTATAAATGAATATCATTCGGAATACATGCAAAACTACATTAAAACTATTATGTCGTGAGTGAAAATAATAAGAATTTGAAAAAAATTAACAAAATTAAAAACGTTTTTTTAAAAGTCGGGACAATTTAAACAAATGATGCAGATGTAAATTCACAAGTGATAATTTGTTTGATTTTATACATATTATATCTATGGAGGACTCAAATTCTTCAAGATGTCGTTAATGTTTTAAGTGTTTACAAATTTTAATGCATAATGTACTCAATAAACTTTTACTACTTTTTTCTTTGCAACATTTAAATGCTTCATTTATTATTTCTTTTGGATTAGTTAGGTTTTTAATGCAAAATGCACATATATGAATTTCATTTAAAATGCATGCAAAACTCTAAGCTCAAAACTATTATTAAATCGTAAGAAGTGTTTGAGTCAATCTAAATTAATTTTGAATTATTTTAAAAGGTGCTACACAAAGTAAAAGCGGTTTTGTAAAGTCGGGACAATTTTAAAGACAAATGATGCAAAATGTAAATTCACATGTGATAATTGTTGATTTGATACATACAGCGTATACTTCTAATGGAGGATGATTCTATACTAAATGTTTTACGCTCTCCTTAATGTATTTTAAGCATTACTAATTTTTGCATAATGTACCATAAATATCTTTACTAATTTATCTTCCGCAACATTAATCTTCATTTATTATTTCTTTAATTAGTTTAGTTTTAATGCAAAATGCACATAAATGAATATCATTTAAAATGCATGCAATCTGAGTTCAAAACTATTATATCGTAAGAGTGTTTCGCAATCAAATAACTTGATATTTAAAAAATAACCACAAAATTAAAAGCGGTTTTACAAAAGTCGGAGACAATTTTAAACAAATGATGCAAAGATGTAAACTCATAAGTGATGATTTATGATTTTATACATATTACATATCTACTCTACATCATCGGATGACCCTCTCCCAAATTTTTCAAGATGTCATTAATGTGTTTTTAAGCATTACAAATTTAATGCATAATACACACAATAAATTTTTTACTAATTTATCTTCCACAACATTTTAATGCCATTTGTTATTTCTGGATCGAATAGTTTAGTTCAATATCTTATATAAATGAATATGATTCTAAAATGCATGCAAACTAAAAGTTCAAAACATTATTATATCGTAAGAGTGTTTCGAGTACAATCTAAATAACTTATGAATTATTAAAAAAATAACCACAAAATTAAAACGGTTTTATAAAGTTCCAAAACTATTATTATATCGTGAGGTGTTTGAGTTCCAAAACTATTATTCTTGTATTTTGGTTAATTATTAAATAGTTAAAAAATAGTTTTTAATTAATAATAATTAGATAATTAGTGATAAAAATAGTTTTCTTTTTCTAAAAAGTCTCTTTTATCATTAGGTTCATAAAAATATCATTTTCATATTTTTAGGGTTAATATTGATTTAGTTTCACTTTTTAATTTGTGCGTCGCGTAGATTTTAATTTCGGTTTATAAAACATAAAACAAAACATCATTTTAATTATAGTGATAGCGTTTATTTAATAGATTTTATCTTTTTAACTTTCTTTAATTTGCATTTAAGCCGTTGTACTTTGTTGGCTTTTCCTGTAGTCATAATAATCATCAAAAATCCTTTTTCCGTTCAAATTCCTCGATCACTATTCGTTTGATAATCCATTGCATAGCTCGCTGGGACATAACGACCCGGGGAAACATTGTACTCCTCAGATCTTCATTGATTTCGTTGTAAATTGTTTTAAGGTTCTTCTTACATCATTCACAGTGGCAACTTGTGAAACCTTGAGCGGTTTCTTGGCGCATCAAATTTAGGCGCCTTACTGCTTGACTGTCTTCTTTATCTTCGTCTAGTTTAGATTAGTTGTTTGGATATTCTCTTTGTTCATACCATCCATGTATATGTTTATATTTTCTTATCCAAAAATACCAAAAATACTCTTCTCATTCCTCTTATTCGTTGATTCTATTTCTATTACCCTCTTTTGCCGTTTAATTCTATTCTTACGTATCCTCTCAACCATTTGATTCTCTCTTAACCCTCTAAATGTTTAATTCTCATGTGCGGCTTCATCGATTATCCTCGTTGTTTCCTTGTTCAAAGCCGTTTGGAAGGATCACTCGATTATCGAATCCGGATTCTTTATGCAAGCGATGTGGAAGGATGGGTGCAAGCAAATATTGTTACAAACCGGTTCAAACGCCGTGGCACCCACGAGGATTACGAGGACACTTTCTTTGAAGATAGAGCCCGTAATCTGTCGATGATTCTCCGAAGTTTAGAATTGACCCTCCGTTGAACACGGTGACTAGCAGATGAACCCGTTCAAGAACCGGAGACCATGCGGAGTGGTGGAAATTGCTAGCAGTCGAACACCACTTGTCCCTCCTGATTTTTACGAATGTTCTTGAGACTTGATAGTCATTCGGATCACCATGTTGGTTTGATGATTCTTTGAATAAAGGATTCCTCTTCATAACTCTCAAATGCAATCGTTTATTCCTTGTGTCGGTTGTGGTGAGCCTCTCCTTGGTTCACACACATGGTTAGTGTACTTGTGTACAATGTGGTAATGATATTCATAATGGAGTTGTTTGTTTTGTGGTTCGAGGAATTCATTTGATTATGATCCTAATCGAACTCATTTAGCGATTCCTCAAACTTTTCCAATTACCACCACCACAGACTATTCATCATATAATCAACATTACTGTTGTGAATTTTGTGGGTCCTCACCAAGTTTGAGTGTCAATCCGGAAACCGTTTGTCTATGAGCAGTTTTCGGTGATGCTCGAGTTTTGGTTATGACCAAAATCCATATGATTCACCATTCCGGACTCAGCAGTTTCTTGTTGTGGCAATCTTCATCAGTCCCATTTCTGACTCGATTGTCAAATAGGGAACCCGGTTCCTTGTAACAATCATGACTTTCACATGTTTGACAATTTTCAACCTCCACGCACCATACGGCTCAAACTCCCACAGGCGTTGTCTCATGAAATCTCGGGATCTTGAAACCTTAATGAAACACTTGAGGATATGATGAGTAATTTTAAGAATCAAGTGAGTGGTAGAAAGACCATAGGAGATTACTTGCGAAGCGAGGCCCGCAATCTAGGGAAGAATTATTAGCCCTAGAGCATGCGGCTCTAAGGCGTTCCCAATTTCTTAAGGCGACTCTGTATGATGATGGCGAGGAGGTTTTATCCTTTTAGAGGTAATGTTCTCAACCCCTCGATCGGTTGATATTCAATCGATTGATTCCATCTCAAACAAGCTGCTATCACACGAAATTCACACTCACTCTCTCCTTATGGGGCGAGCATCTAAAACCTTTGTTCTGAAAAGGAATCGGACCCAATTCATAAAGTCTAGTGTTGAGAACCTTGTCCCATCCCAAAGAGTCACGGGAATTCTTGATCATGTGTGATTTTTCTCCTCTCTTGTCTTCCAAGATGATCATGTTGAGATGTCCTCCGATTCGATGATGATGAGTCGTTATCTTGTGGAACATTATTTATATGGAAGATTCACTTCCGGAGCTTGTTAGCTTAGAAGAAGAGAATGATGAAGTTCTCGACTGAAATCAAAGATGAAGCTCTTAGAGCAACATTATTGAATGTCGGTCTTCTCATTTCGTCGAGGCTTTCAAAGAGAAACCTATTTCATCTCCTACCCCATTAAGGTAAATGACATTCTTTCCGATGATTCTAATCCGAAACATGAAAGCCTCTTTTTTGATAATATGGGAGAAAGATTAGTGGCGGTGCACTTCTCATTCTCATAATTCTCTCCTCGATCATGAATCATTTACCTTTGAGGAGTTAGCAATGAACCCGCTCATATCAATTACAGATATGATTCATTCACCTTCATGGAGTTCTCGATGAACTCTCTCATATCATATCTCCTCCGGAGTATGATAATTTCTACTGATCTAGACACATTGGCTCGGAGATATGTCTAGACCAATTGAGCTTAGCTGATTGAGATTCATGGGACTTCCTCCCGAATTCTCCTGTTGAGGATGAAGAGTTGATCATGATTTCTATCATGATTTTCTTTCTTTTCTTCATATATTCTGTCACTTCTCCATCTTAACTCCTTGGGAATGAAGACATTATCTGACCCGGCATTTTCATTAGCCATGTCAGCCAGATGGATACATCTCTTTCTATGTATATCTCATCGGTGTGTGGAACTTTCCGTGCTTGAATGTTTGTCCAAACATCTTGAATGAAATCAGATGGAGTTATTTCCTCCACTTTGCTTCCCCATGAACCAATGATTTGGGTCGAGTCAAGTTAGCGACTCGGTAATCAAAAAGCAGTAGCTAAACATGGGTTTTCACCATTGTGTCCACCTGAGTATGTGGGGTTACCCCATATTATATATATAAGTCAAAAAAAAAAAAAAAAAAAAAAAAAAAAAAACCTTTCTAAATAATGGCGTAGTATTTCCCTTTACGTTCTTTGTTTTGGCATAACCGCGGTACTTTGAATATTGAGGGCAATATTCATTTCTAAGTGTGGGGGGAATCACGAATTTTATCATATAATTATACCAATTCCCGTTTTGGCCAAAATTTTTTTGGAGCAAGTGTTTACACTTTCTCATTTAGTTGCTCGATCGCCATATACATAAGACTAAAGGATTAGCTAATCCGAGCACAAGCGGCTCTTGGTAAAGATATCTCAAATCCGTTTATGGCTTGCAATTTGCCCAAAATTGTATGGTATTCATTCACCATATCCTAAAAGTGAAGAGTTGGCTAGCCCGCAAGGTTATGGCTTGTGGTAAAGCGGTGGAAAAACCATAATTGGTAATCGGACTCACCAAAGATAATATTGATAATTTATCTAGAGTTGGCTAGTCGGAAAGATGCAGCCACGGTAAAGACAAAATCAAATCCGTTGAAAATTTGGTGGTTTGCTCAAAATCACATAGTTATCGGTGTACCATGGTTCTTACTTAACTGCAGAACATTTGGCTACTCGAGTAATGGCTTTTGGTAAAGATTAAAATCCATTATGTTTTCTCAAATCATTGCTAGGGACTAGCAATATCTCGATGTGGGTTGATGAGTGTCAAATACTCATCATTTTAGTACAAAATAAAGCGCAAAATCATCGAAAACACTCGAAACACATCAAAATGCAAAATATCAAAATCGGATGAAAACATATCAAATTTGCAAAAATTGCGGTTTAGTCCCCAAGTTTCTAAATTGTCAAAAATAGTCCCTAAGTCAAAATTTCAAAGAAAAATCATCAAAGGTCCTTTTAAATCATAACTTGTCAAATTTGGTCCTTTGATGAAAAATGTAAAGTTTTGAGAAAATTGCAAAGTGGTCCTGAAGTTTGCAAATTGTGAAATGACCCTGGAAAAATTGAAAAGGTCAAGTTTGGTCCTTGTAATATCAACACTTGTCAATTTCTAGTCCATAAACTACCTTTGCAAAATTCTGAGTTTGGTCCCTTGGTTTTGTTGGAATTGCATACTTGGTCCTTATGTTGTTACTTCATCGAATGGACCCTTTCACATCCTTTAGCCCAGACCAATTACCCAATCAACACCACCCATCCATTACCGGGTTTAAAACCGAACCCACGCCATATTATTAAAACACCGGTCAAATGGGTTTGACCACCCCAGCTTCCTCTCTCCTCACGATATACCATGTTCCATCATCCCGTGCAACTCACAGTCCCACTAAGCTCACAGTACACTCGACCATCATCACTACCCCCTCCAAACACAATGAGCCAAGAAGGCATTAAATCGCCCCTACCTACAACCTCACCTTGGTTTATTAAACCAAAATTGGCGCAAAATGGTTTAAGCAGCTATGATCGATTATATTGATCCATGGTCAGCTTTTGTCTTTGGGAATTATTCGGAAGGAGAGAGAGCGGACTTGGGTGTATAAAGCCAAGAAAGCAAGAAGAAGTTAGTTAGCTTTTATTTTTTACCATGTATATCGTTTGTAGTTTAATCTTGTCTTAAATAACTTCATCTGTATTTCTAAACGAATTTGTATCAAATACGATTTTTAAGTGTATGTCAATTTGATTTCAAGTAGCAATTTTAGTTAATGTTCAATATTCACTCTTTATGTCCTTTGTTGGGATTTGTGTTTTCAAAATCTTGTGCTTAAGCTTTTAACAACTCATTATCAATCTCAAATAAGTTTATACAAGCTTATTATATCTCTCCATAAGCTCGCATTGAAGTTTCATTCATTTTAAACTTTGGTCAACAAAGTCAACACGGTGAAAATTGAGGCGAGAAGGAGGATGGGTTGGATTCGGACATGAGAATGGGTTGAAATGGAAGCTATGGGTTGGTTTGTATGGGTAGTGGTTCATGGTTCTCATTTTGCTAAGCCATTGTGGCTTGGACTATTTATAAGTCAAATTTAAGTTTTCATGCATAATCATATTTGAAGTTTAAATCTGTTTAAACACTGTTCTTATAGTAATAATTCGGTGATAATAAGTTAATTTGATCATAAAATAGGTTTGGTTACGTGTTTGGATTTGTCTCGAGTTGCAAAATCAGTTAAATAGGGGTGTTGGCTTAGTCATCCATCATCTTTTAGGCAGCCATTGTTAGCTTTTAGTTGTTTTATGTGGGTTAAGGTCATTTGAGCTCATTTCAATCTCGGTTTGGGTTTACGATACAACAAGTCAATATTGCTCCTTAATCCGCTAGCGTGCTTTGTTGTGGAATTTGGGATAGCAGACCATCATTTTGTGTTTAGAAATCCATAATATTGCTTTCAACAAGTTTATTACAACATCATAACATCTATCTCGAGTCCCAAATTGGATCTAAAGTTCATATTAGTCAAAGTTCTTCATTTTGTCAAAGTCGAAAAAAGTGTGAAAAGTCGTTTGGGCTCATTTAGGAAGAATTGTTTTGAGTTCATGTTTGGGTCTTATCAAGTGAATCTTGGTATTTCAAAAAGCTCGGCTGGTCCTCTTTCTTATCGATATTTTGTGGAATTTTCCATTTATGCAAGCTTCAAATAAGCTTATCTTCGGGCGAATTTGCCACCTACACTCCTTTATCTCGACTTAGTCTTTGAGTTTTCTCGAATTTGTGCAAGGTGCAGGGGCTCAAAGAGCTTATCATGGTCTGATTTTTGGTCAAATACTCTCAACCAGGTCTTTTCAAGTTCTAATTGGTAGTTTTAGTTTAAGGCTTATTCTTAAAACGTGCATAAGCTCGAACCTAGAGGTGTACCTTTATTTGGATAGTTTAATCGATTGGATTAATTCAAGGATCAGAGCTTAGGACTTGATAGGAGTAGTTGTAATTTGCTGCAATTAAGCTTATTCTAGTGAACTTGAGGCTACATTCTACATTTGGTTGGTTGTTTAGCTTACTAGCTTATTTTCTAAGCTTATTTCAATGGCAGTTTACTATAAGCTTGCATATTTCACACATCAGCTGCTTGTTATTCATTTTCATAGATTTTTATTATCATTTTAGATTTTTCTGAAAGTTTCATAATTTTTGGTCTTAATTCCTATTTTCTCATTTAAATAGATTTTAATCAATTTTAATTAGCTTTTAATATAAAAATTCGAAAAGGTTCAAAAATAATTTTCAATTTTCTTAGGTTTAGATAAATATAAAAAGTGAAAAAGTAATTTTCCAGATTTTTCATAGTTTATTTGGTAATTTTAGTAATTTAATTAGTTTTAATAGTTTAAAATTCATAAAAATAGAAAATAATCAGGAAAAATACAAAAATAGTTTTGAAATTCTAGTTTATTATTTTAGACTTTTCCATTTCATAATTTCATTTTCTAGCTTTGTTTCTACTTTCTTGTATTTTGGTTAATTATTAAATAGTTAAAAATAGTTTTTAATTAATAATAATTAGATAATTAGTGATAAAAATAGTTTTCTTTTTCTAAAAGTCTCTTATATCATTAGGTTCATAAAATATCATTTCATATTTTAGGGGTTAATATTGATTTAGTTTCACTTTTTAATTTATCGTCGCGTAGATTTTAATTTTAGTTTATAAAAACATAAAAACAAAAACATCATTTTAATTATAGTGATAGCGTTTATTTAATAGATTTTATCTTTTAATCTTTCTTTAATTTGCATTTAAGCCGTTGTACTTTGTTTGGCTTTTCACTAGTCATAATAATCATCAAAATCCTTTTAGTTCAAATTCCTCGATCATTATCGTTTGATAATCCATTGCATAGCTTTCATTTGGGACTCTGTGACCGGAAACATTATACTCCTCGGATCTTCATTGATTTCGTGTTCAAAAATGTTTTAAGGTTCTTCACATGTGTCATTCTGAGTGGCGAGGCTTGTGTGAAAACCTTAGCCAGTTTCTTGCATCAAATTTTAGGCGGCTTCTTGGTGTTTGTCTTGATTATCTTACGTCTGTGATTAGTTGTTTGGATATTCACTCTTTATTCATACCATCCATACATATATGTTTATATTTTCTTATCCAAAAATACCAAAAATACTCTTCTCATTCCTCTTATTCGTTGATTCTATTTCTATTACCTCTTTTTTAGGTTTAATTCTATTCTTATATCCTCTCAACCATTTGATTCTCTTCTTAACCCTCTAAATGTTTAATTCTCATGTATTCGATTCGATTATCCTCGTTGTTTCAAGCTGCAAAAATGCCGTATGGAAGAGGATCAGCTCGATTATTTGAACACTCCGGAAATGTTTATCTTGACAAGCTGATGTGGAACGGATGGGTGCAAAGCAAATATTGTTACTTTGGTGGGCGAATGTAATCGAACAAATCTCTCGATGATTCTCGAAGTTTTCCACGACCCTCCGAACACGGTGACTAGCAAGATGAACCCGTTCAAGAACTGAGCGGGAGACCATAGCAGAGTGGTGGAAATTGCTAGCTCTCGAGCACACCACACATCCCACCTCAGTTTTTGGATATGTTCTTGAGACTTGATAGTCATCCGGATCACCATGTTGGTTTTGATGATTCTTTGAATAAATGATTCCTCTTCATAACTCTCAAATGCAATCGTTTATTCCTTGTGGCCGGTTGTGGTGAGCCTCTCCTTGGTTCACTTTGTCGTTCAATGTACATGTGTACAATGTGGTAATGATATTCATAATGGGAGTTGTTTGTTTTGTGGTTCGAGGAATTCATTTGATTATGATCCTAATCGGAACTCATTTAACGATTCCTCAAACTTTTCCAATTACCCACCACGACCGACTATTCATCATATAATCAACATTCTTTCTTGTGAATTTTGTGGAGGTCCTCACGAGGATTTGAGTGTCAATCCGGAAGCACGTTTGTCTATGAGCAGTTTCCGGTGATGCTCGAGTTTAGGTTATGACCAAAATCCATATGATTCACCATTCCAGGACTCATGATTTCTTGTTGTAATCTTTATAAGAGGTCCCATTTGACTCACGATTGTCAAATAGGGAACCCGGTTCCTTGTAACAATCATGACTTTCACATATTTGACAATTTTCAACCTCCAGGCACCATAAAGCTCAAACTCCACAGGCGGTTGTCTCATCAAATCTCGAGGATCTTGAAACCGCAGTGAAAAAACTTGAGGATATGATGAGTAATTTTAAGAATCAAGTGAGTGGTGAAAAGACCATAGGAGAATTACTTGCGAAGCGAAGCCCGCAAATCTAGGGAATTATTAGCCCTAGAGCATGCGGCTCTAAGGCGTTCCCAATTTCTTAAGGCCGCTGCGTATGATGATGGCGGGGAGGGTTTTATCCTTTTAGAGGTAATATTTCTCAACCCCTCGGTCGGTTGATATTCCGGTGATTGAGATTCCATCTCGAACAAGCTGCTATCACCCGAGATTCACTCTCTCTACGAACATGGGGGCGAGCATCTTGACCTTTGTTCACGAAAAGGTCGGACCGAATTCATAAAGTCTAGTGTTGAGAACCTTGTCCCAATCCAGAAAGTCACGAGAATTCTTGATCATGTGTGTGATATTCCTCCTCCTCTTGTCTTCAAAGATGATCATGTTGAGATGTCCTCCGATTACGATGATGATGAGTCGTTATCTTGTGGAAACATTATTTATATGGAAGATTCACCCAGGATCTTGTTAAGCTTAGAAGAGAGAGTTCTGATGAATTCATGACATTTGAAATCAAAGATGAAGCTCTTAGAGCAACATTATTGAATGTCGGTCTTCTCATTTCTAAAATCGAGGCTTTCAGAGAAACCTATTTCATCTCCTACCCCCGTAAAGGGTAGTGACATTCTTTCCGATGATTCTAATCCGGAAATGAAAGCCTCTGTTTGATAATATGGGAGAGAAGATTAGTGGCGATTACCACTTCTCATTCTCATAATTCTCTCTCGATCATGAATCATTTACCTTTGAGGAGTACGCGGTGAACCCGCTCATATCAATTCTAGATATGATTCATTCACCTTCATGGAGTTCTCACGATGAACTCTCTCATATCATATCTCATGGGAGTATGATAATTTCTACTTAGATCTTGAGGACACACCGAGGATATGTCTAGACCAATTGAAACTTTGCGATTGATATTCATGAGACTTCCTAATTCTCTATTGAGGATGAAGAGTTGATCATGATTTCTATCAGAATTTTCTTTCTTTCCTTCATATCTCATCTTCTCCATGTCTTCACTCCTTGGGAATGAAGACATTATCTTTGACATTTCATTTTCATGTACCATGTTGACGAATGCTGTCTCTTCTATGTATATCTCGCCGGTGTGGAACTTTCCACGTGCTTCAATGTTTGTCAAACATCTTGAATGAAAGTCAGATGGATTGTTTCTTCCACTTTGCTTCCCATGAACCAATGATTTGAGGTCGAGTCAAGCTAGCGACTCGGTAATCAAAAGCATTAGCTAAACATGGGTTTCACCCATGTATCCACCACTAGTGTATTAGAGTTGCCCGCAGATATATATATAAGTGTATCTAAAAAAAAAAAAAAAAAAAAACCTTTCTAAATAATGGCGTAGTATTTCCCTTTTCGTTCTTTGTTTGGCATAACATAGGTACTTTGAATATTGAGGGCAATATTCATTTCTAAGTGTGGGGAATTCTCAGAATTTTATCATATAATTATACCGTTCCCGTTTTGGCCAAATTTTTTTTGGAGCAAGTGTTTTACACTTTCTCATTTGGTTATCGATCCGCCATATACGTAAGACTAAAGTTAGCTAATCCGAGAACAAGCGGCTCTTGGTAAAGATATCTCAAATCCGTTTATATAAGCACAATTTGCCGAAAATTGTATGAGTATTGACTCGCGTATCCTAAAAAGTGAAGAGTTGGCTAGCACGCAAGGTTGATGGCTTGTGGTAAAGCGATCGAAAACCATAATTGGTAATCGCTCACCAAAGATAATATTGATAATTTATCTAAGAGTTGGCTAGTCCGAGGAAAGTCGGCACGGTAAAGACAAAAAATCAAATCCGTTGAAAGGCGGTGGTTTGCTCAAAATCACATAGTTATCGGTGTACCATGGTTCTTACTTGACTTGAAACATTTGGCTACTCCGAGTAATGGCTTTTGGTAAAGATTAAAATCCATTATGTTTTCTCGAATCATTGCTAGGGACTAGCAATATCTCGATGTGAAGGATTGATGAGTGTCTAAATACTCGTCATTTTTATACAAAATAAGCTGCAAAATCATCGAAAACACTCGAAACACATCAAAATGCAAAATATCAAAATCAGATGAAAAACATATCAAATTTGCAAAATTGCAGTTTAGTCCCCAGTTTCTAAAATTGTCAAAATAGTCCACTAGTCAAAATTTCAAAGAAAAAGTCATCAAGGTCCTTTTAAAATCATAACTTGTCAAATTTGGTCCTTTGATGAAAAATATAAAAGTTTGAGAAAATTGCAAAGTGGTCCTTCAAGTTTGCAAATTGGCGAAATTAGACCCTGGAAAAATTCAAAAGGTCAAAAAACTGGTCCTTGTAATATCAACACTTGTCAATTTAGGTCCATAAAACACCTTTGCAAAATTACGAGTTTGGTCCCTTGGTTTGTTGGAATTCATACTTGGTCCTTATGTTGTTACTTGTCGAAATGGACCCTTTCGCTATCACTTGGCTGAACCAATTACCATCCAACCACGGCCCAACAAATTACCGGTTTTAAACCGAAACAAACCCGCATATTATTAAAACCACCGGTCAAATAGGTTTGACCATTCATCTCTCTCTCCACTCATGTACACATTTCCATCATCACCATGCCTGCAGTCCCACTGCAACTCACGATACACTCATCCATCATCACTTCCCCCTCCAAACACAATGAGCCAAGAAAACATTAAATCGCCCCATACCTACCCGCCCGCCTCAATTTTTAAACCAAAAATTGGCGCAAAATGGTTTAGCGGCTATGATCAACTGTAGTGATCAATGGTCACTTTATTCTTTAGGAATTATTCGGAAGGAGAGAGAGGAGACTTGGGTGTATAAAAAGCCAAGAGAAGCAAGAAAGAGTTAGTTAGCTTTTATTTTTTACCATGTATATCGTTTGTAGTTTAATCTTGTCTTAAATAACTTCAATCTGTATTTCTAAAGCTTAATTTGTATCAAATAACAGGTTTTAAGTGTGTACAAGCTGATTTCAAGTAGAATTTTAGTTAATGTTCAATATTAACTCTTTATGTCCCTTTGTTGGGATTTACATTTTCAAACTAAGCACTAAGCTTTCAACGACTCATTATCAATCTCGAATAAGTTTATACAAGCTCATAATATCTCTCCATAAGCTCACATTGAAGTTTCATTCATTTTTAAACTTTGGTCAACAAAAGTCAACATGGGTGAAAATTGAGGCGAGAAGGAGGATGGGTTGGTTCGAGGCATGAGAATGGGTTGAAATGGAAGGCTATGGGTTGGTTTGTATTAGGGTAGTGGTTCACTAGTTCTCATTTGCTAGCCATTGTGGCTTGGACTATTGTTAGAAGTCAAATTTAAGGTTTCATGCATAATCAATATTTGAAGTTTAATCTATTTAAACTTTGTTCTTATAGTAGTAATTGATGATGATAAGTTAATTTGATCATAAAATAGGTTGGTTACGTGTTTGGATTTGTCTCGAGTTACAAAATCAGTTAAATAGGGGTGTTTGGCTTAATCATCCATCATCTTTTAGGCTTGGCATTGTTAGCTTTTAGTTGTTTTATGTAGGTTAAGGTCATTTGAGCTCATTTCAATCTCAGTTTGGGTTTTGCACCACCACAAAAAGTCAATGTGCTCCTTAATCCCTTTAGCTATTAAGCTGTTGTGAAATTTGGGATAGCGGACCATCATTTGTGTTTAGAAATCCATAATATTGCTTGCAACAAGTTTATTACAACATATAACATCTATCTCGATCCATAAAATTGGATCTAAAGTTCATATTAGTCAAAGTTCTTCATTTTGTCAAAAGTCGAAAAAGTGTGAAAAGTCATTTTGGGCTCATTTAGGAAGAATTGTTTTGAGTTCATGTTTGGGTCTTATCAAGTGAATCTTGGTATTTCAAAAGCTCAATTGGTCCTCTTTCTTATCGATATTTTTGGGAATTTTGCCATTTATTTAAAAGCTTCAAATAAGCTCATCTTCGGGCCAGGTGCCTGCTCAACTCCATCTCGGTTAGTGCTGAGTTTTTCGCGATTTGTGCAAGGTGCACGGGGCTCAAAAGAGCTTATCATGGTGATTTTTGGTCTAAATCTCTCAACCAGGTCTTTTCCAAGTTCTAATTGGTAGTTTTAGTTTAAGCATTGTTAAGCTTGGCTTAAAGCTCGAACATAGGGGTGTACTGGCTGTTTGGATAGTTTTATCGGTTGGATTAATTCAAGGATCTGAGCTTAGGACTTGATAGGAGTAGTTGTAATTTGCTTCAATTAAGCTTATTCTATTGAACTTGAGCCTATTCTTTGGTTGGTTGTTTAGCTTACTTGCTTATTTTCTAACTTATTTCAATGCATGATTTACTACATATTCACATATTTCACATAACCTACTTGTTTTCATTTTCATTAGATTTTTATTATCATTTTAGATTTTCCTGAAAATTTCATAATTTTTGGTCTTTATTTGCTATTTTTCTCATTTAAATAGATTTTAATCAATTTTAATTAGCTTTTAATATAAAAATTCGAAAAGGTTCAAAAAAATAATTTTCAATTTTCTTAGGTTTAGATAAATATAAAAAGTGAAAAAGTAATTTCTAGATTTTCATAGTTTATTTGGTAATTTTTAGTAATTTAATTAGTTTTAATAGTTTAAAATTCATAAAAATAGAAAAATAATCGGAAAAATACAAAAATAGTTTAGAAATTCTAGT
This sequence comes from Chrysanthemum lavandulifolium, assembly GCA_022545495.1. Lineage (NCBI taxonomy): Eukaryota > Viridiplantae > Streptophyta > Magnoliopsida > Asterales > Asteraceae > Chrysanthemum > Chrysanthemum lavandulifolium. Next base: position 158,836,613 of record CM040246.1, read on the forward strand.
TTGTTTTTAGACTTTTCCATTTCTTAATTTCATTTTCTAGCTTTGTTTTCCTAATTTCTTGTATTTGGTTAATTATTAAATAGTTAAAAATAGTTTTAATTAATAATAATTAGATAATTAGTGATAAAAATAGATTTCTTTTTCTAAAAGTCTCTTTTATCATTAGGTTCATAAAAATATCATTTCATATTTTAGGGTTAATATTGATTTAGTTTCACTTTTTAATTTATGCGTCGTAGATTTTAATTTGATTTTATAAAACATAAAACAAAAACATCATTTTAATTATAGTGATAGCGTTATATGTGCATTTTTGCATTAAAACTAAACTAATTCAAAAAAAATAATAAATGAAGCATTAAAATGTTGTGAAAGATAAATTAGTAAAAGCTATTTATTGTGTACATTATGCATTAAAATTTGTAACGCTTAAAAAACACATTAATGACATTTTAAAAACATTTAGGAGTGAGGGACATCCCTCCATTATAAGTAGTATAGATATGTGTAATATGTATAAAATCAAATAAATTATCACTTGTGAATTTACATCTTTAACAAATAGGGTTGGATCAGTTGGAAAACCCCTTGTCTCTCAACCGAGAGGTCAGGGGTTCTATCCTCACTCCCCTAAAAAGGTCAGAGAGTCCTTTCTACCTTATGTAGAACCTGAAGCAGGCATCTCTACCTTAGGTAAGGGTCAAACCTTCCCATACATTTAAATATTGGGTACCCATAACCCGTGGAAGACGGCATTGGGCGTTACTTTTACTTTACTTTTGTGAATTTACATCTTTGCATCATTTGTTTTAAAAAAATTGTCCCGACTTTTACAAAAAACCGTTTGTTAATTTTGTGGTTAATTGTTTTTAAAATAATTCAAAATTTATTTAGACTGGTTCTCGAAACACTCTTACGATATAATAATAGTTTTGGAACTTTGTAGTTTTGCATGCATTTTAAAATGATCTTCATTTATATGTGCATTTTTGCATTAAAACTAAACTAATTCAAAAAGAAATAATAAATGAAGCATTAAAATGTTGTGAAAGATAAATTAGTAAAAGCTATTTATTGTGTACATTATGCATTAAAATTTGTAATGTTTAAAAAACACATTAATGACATATTAAAAAAATTTAGGAGAGAGGGTCATCCCTCCATTATAAGTAGTATAGATATGTGTAATATGTATAAAATCAAATAAATTATCACAAGTGAATTTACATTTTTGCATCATTTGTTTTAAAAAAAATGTCCCGACTTTTACAAAAAACCGTTTTATACTTTTGTGGTTAATTTTTTTTAAAATAATTCAAAATTTATTTAGATTGATTCTCGAAACACTCTTACGATATAATAATAGTTTTGGAACTTTGTAGTTTTGGATGCATTTTAAAATGATATTCATTTATATGTCCATTTTTGCATTAAAACTAAACCAATTAAAAAAGAAATAATAAATGAAGCATTAAAATGTTGTGGAAGAAAAATTAGTAAAAGCTATTTATTGTGTACATTATGCATTAAAATTTGTAACGCTTAAAAAACACATTAATGACATTTTAAAAACATTTAGGAGAGAGGGACATCCCTACATTATAAGTAGTATAGATATGTGTAATATGTATAAAATCAAATAAATTATCACTTGTGAATTTACATCTTTGCATCATTTGTTTTAAAAAAATTGTCCCGACTTTTACAAAAAACAGTTTTTTAATTTTGTGGTTAATTATTTTTAAAATAATTCAAAATTTATTTAGATTGTCTCTCGAAACACTCTTACGATATAATAATAGTTTTGGAACTTTGTAGTTTTGCATGCATTTTAAAATGATATTCATTTATATGTGCATTTTTGCATTAAAACTAAACTAATTCAAAAAGAAATAATAAATGAAGCATTAAAATGTTGTGAAAGATAAATTAGTAAAAGCTATTTATTGTGTACATTATGCATTAAAATTTGTAATGCTTAAAAAACACATTAATGACATATTAAAAAAATTTAGGAAAGAGGGTCATCCCTCCATTATAAGTAGTATAGATACGTGTAATATGTATAAAATCAAAATAAATTATCACAAGTGAATTTACATTTTAGCATCATTTGTCTTAAAAAAAATTGTCCCGACTTTTACAAAAAACCGTTTTTTACTTTTGTGGTTAATTTTTAAAAATAATTCAAAATTTATTTAGATTGATTCTCGAAACACTCTTACGATATAATAATAGTTTTGGAACTTTGTAGTTTTGCATGCATTTTAAAATGATATTCATTTATATGTGCATTTTTGCATTAAAACTAAACCAATTCAAAAAGAAATAATAAATGAAGCATTAAAATGTTGTGGAAGAAAAATTAGTAAAAGCTATTTATTGTGTACATTATGCATTAAAATTTGTAACGCTTAAAAAACACATTAATGACATTTTAAAAACATTTAGGAGAGAGGGACATCCCTCCATTATAAGTAGTATAGATATGTGTAATATGTATAAAATCAAATAAATTATCACTTGTGAATTTACATCTTTGCATCATTTGTTTTAAAAAAATTGTCCCGACTTTTACAAAAAACCGTTTTTTAATTTTGTGGTTAATTGTTTTTAAAATAATTCAAAATTTATTTAGATTGGTTCTCGAAACACTCTTACGATATAATAATAGTTTTGGAACTTTGTAGTTTTGCATGCATTTTAAAATGATATTCATTTATATGTGCATTTTTGCATTAAAACTAAACTAATTCAAAAAAAATAATAAATGAAGCATTAAAATGTTGTGAAAGATAAATTAGTAAAAGCTATTTATTGTGTACATTATGCATTAAAATTTGTAATGCTTGAAAAACACATTAATGACATATTAAAAAAAATTAGGAGAGAGGGTCATCCCTCCATTATAAGTAGTATAGATATGTGTCATATGTATAAAATCAAATAAATTATCACAAGTGAATTTACATTTTTGCATCATTTGTCTTAAAAAAAATTGTCCCGACTTTTACAAAAAACCGTTTTTTACTTTTGTGGTTAATTTTTTTAAAATAATTCAAAATTAATTTAGATTGATTCTAAAACTCTTACGATATAATAATAGTTTTGGAACTTTGTAGTTTTGCATGCATTTTAAAATGATATTCATTTATATGTGCATTTTTGCATTAAAACTAAACTAATTGAAAAAGAAATAATAAATGAAGCATTAAAATGTTGTGGAAGAAAAATTAGTAAAAGTTATTTATTGTGTACATTATGCATTAAAATTTGTAATGCTTAAAAAACACATTAATGACATTTTAAAAAAATTTAAGAGAGAGGGTCATCCCTCCATTATAAGTAGTATAGATATAGATATGTGTAATATGTATAAAATCAAATAAATTATCACTTGTGAATTTTCAACTCTGCATCATTTGTTTTAAAAAAATTGTCCCGACTTTTACAAAAAACCGTTTTTTAATTTTTTGGTTAATTTTTTTTAAAATAATTTAAAAGTTATTTAGATTGGTTCTCGAAACACTCTTACGATATAATAATGGTTTTGGAACTTTTTAGTTTTGCATGCATTTTAGAATCATATTAATTTATATGTGCATTTTTGCATTAAAACTAAACTAATTCAAAAAGAAATAATAAATGAAGCATTAAAATGTTGTGGAAGATAAATTAGTAAAAGCTATTTATTGTGTACATTATGCATTAAAATTTGTAATGCTTAAAAACACATTAATGACATATTAAAAAATTTAGGAGAGGGTCATCCTCCATTATAAGTAGTATAGATATGTGTAATATGTATAAAATCAAATAAATTATCACATGTGAATTTACATTTTGCATCATTTGTCTTAAAAAATTGTCCCACTTTTACAAAACCGCTTTTACTTTTGTGGTTAATTTTTTAAAATAATTCAAAATTTATTTAGATTGATTCTCAAACACTCTACGATATAATAATAGTTTTGGAACTTTGTAGTTTTGCATGCATTTTAAAATGATATTCATTTATATGTGCATTTTGCATTAAAACTAAACCAAATCAAAAGAAATAATAAATAAAGCATTAAAATGTTGTGGAAGAAAATTAGTAAAGCTATTTATTGTGTACAATATGCATTAAAATTTGTAATGCTTAAAAACTCATTAATGACATCTTAAAAAATTTAGGAGAGGTCATCCCTCCATTATAAGTAGTATTAGTAGTACCCAGCAGCTGCAATGGCGGGTACTCAAATAAAATTTTCATGAATAATGTATTTTAGTTTATTATGTTATTTTTAACAATAAATTTACGGATATCAAGAATTTTGTATAGCCTGCGCTCTGCTTCGGCTCGAACCAATTGGTCCAGGTCTCCGCCGGGCCGAGTTCCTCTTGGTCTGCCCGCCTGGGCTTTAAGCCCATTTGACCTGTCTGCCTAAAAGTAAATACCACACTTTACAAAGACACACATAACATTCTACTCATCCTCCTCATTCCCACATCTCACCGTCTAAAAAACTCATACATTCTCACTCTAAAAATACACATAGTGGCAAAATTTGTCATTGCTCAAAAAATTGTGGTCGCGAAAAATTTGTGTAGCCTCCGCAACAATTTTTATTTATGTCTCCTAATAATTTTTTAGTGTTTGTTTGGCTTAGTAGTTTGATTAAATTGTACATTATGATTAAATTGTCGTTTAGTTTGGTGTAGGGGTGAATTAAATAGTGTATTAATTGACCACTTAAATAGTATTAATGTGGTGTTTTTTTAATATGAGTATTAAAGTGTTGTACATTATGCTTATTTGCTTGTAAATCTGAAAATTATGTGCTTTCAAGTGTTGTACATCATGCTTAATTAGTTGCAAGTCTGAAAGTCTGAAAATTTAATAAGAGAGAGATTCATTGGTGCATTATAAGTAGTAGTGATAGGTATGTAATATGTATAAAATCAAATAAATTATCACTTGTGAATTTACATCTTTGCATCATTTGTTTTAAAAAATCGTTCTGACTTTTACAAAAACCGCTTTTTTAATTTTGTGGTTATTTTTTTTAAAATAATTCAAAATTTATTTAGATTAGTTCAAACACTCTTACGATATAATAATAGTTTTGGAACTTTTAGTTTTGCATTCATTTTGAATCATATTCATTTATATGCGATTTTGCATTAAAACTAAATTAATTTAAAAAGAAATAATAAATGAAGATTAAAATGTTGTGGAAGAAAAATTAGTAAAATTTATTTATCGCAGTACATGCATTAAAATTTGTAATGCTTAAAAACACATTAACGACATCTTAAAAATTTGAAGAGATGGCTATCTCTCCATTATAAGTAGTATAGATATAGATAAACTGCTCATGGACTAGATATGCACGTGAGTCGTGAGGGGTGCTATACTAGTTTGCATTTTGGGCTACTAAACTCACAATGGGCTTACTATACTCGCGTAATTCATTTTTTAGCAAATAACACAAAATTCAGCAAAACTTATAATCTCCTATATATATAATCACACTTCGTTACACCATTTGCACACACAAACACAATCCAAAAAATAACAGAAATACAAAATGAGCATCGATAATCAAGATCCCCATAACTACCAACCATCCACCAAGCACCATCAACCATCATCACCCGCCACCAGTAACCACCACCTCCACGGCTTCACCACCTTACACCTCCCACAAACACCATCATCATCATCACCAACCACACCAGAATCACTTATTGCCGCCGCTCTTGGTCGCGCAATCAATAACACCAAATCAACTTCTTTCCAAGATGCACTAACCACCACCACAACTACCACCAACAACCTACTTGCTCGTCAGCTTTCGGATGCTACTTCATCTGTTACTCAATATCTTTCAGCAACCACTACACCACCCAAGATTCCCATGCAGAACGTGCTCCGTCGTGCTAATACTGATATGATCACTTATGAAAGTCAAGAACAGCCCGATGCATGGACCAGGAGTCATCAACCAATTCGTAGGGCTCTTTCAGATGCAGTTGAGTATCATTATCAACTGCCACCACAGAAAACAAGGACACCGCCTCCACGTGTTTCTGCGTCCCCGATTGCTACTCCTGAGTCGTCTGCTGGAAAAAGAAGTCCCCAGTTGGAGGTTTGTATTAAATCTTTAAGTAGCTAAAATACAGTTTCTTTTTAAGTTAATTGGTTGGAATAACTGTATAAATATTGTTTTTTGGATAGAAAATGAAAAAGATAGAAGATATGGTTAAGGAGATTGAACAAAGGTGTTTGGATATTATCAGTCAAGATGAACAAGTTGAAGATGAGATTCCGGACCCCCCTAAGCCAAAGGTATCAAATCTTGAATTGAATTATATAATGATTAATAAATGTTTATATCAAGAACAGTAGATTGATCGATTGATGGTTTATTATGAAAATGTTTTAGAGCAAGAGGAATGTGTAGGAGTGGAGCGTTGAAGAACGGGATTTAAGATTTGTGTTGAGTTGTGCCTGTGGTAAGCGCTTCGAGATGTTGCTAAAGAACAATGGCTACTGTTTCTACAGATTGACATAGTGTTGGTGGGTAGTGCATAGAAGAATTGAAGTTGGTGCATGTATGATATGCATCTTTGTGGTTTTTCTTCAGGGATGTGTTTGAAATTGCTTTTGTCCTAAATGAATTGCATTGTTTTCATATTGTAGCCAGTAGTACATTGTGAAAGTGTAATCATATGAAAAATAGATGAACTACATTTTAGTGTTGTAATCGTCTTATTTCTAGGCTTATATTGTGAATAAACGCTGAGGGGGTTGGTTAATATGTTCTTGGCTGCAGCAACATCTGTCCCAAATCTATATTGCAGGCACGTTAGTTAACTGCACATTTCATTCTTAACTTCCATAAGAAGGATATGCTTCTGATATGTTCCTTTAATTTCCCTTGGTAAAGTTATCAGTTACCTTTTCTTAACTTATGAATTCTGGTATATGTGTTCATATAATAGTACTATAACTTTGTTATTCTGATATACATATTCTCAATTTAGCTACTTTGGTATCTTCGAGTTGAAATTGTTATTTTTGTAAGACAATCATCTTAGACCGGGGTGTCATATGTGCAAAAGCGCTTACCATTCAGCTCTTCATAAGGAGATGCACCGTTTTTTTATGTTTAACACATGTTTAGGCAATTAGCTTAATCACCACTTTAAATAATGCCATAAGTTTCTTGTTATGTAAGGCACTTTATGCGATGCTCTAAGCATTCTACACCCTACAACCCAAGGCTGACCGAGACGTTTTTTCTTTTTCTTTTTGGGTGCTTCCCTGCATGTGTAATACCCATTTTTGGACTAGTTAATGGCCATTCCATGGGGCTGTTCACAACCCACTTTTTGGGCTGTATTCGGGATTCTTTTTTGTGGTCTATGCATAGTAAAACAGATTGTTTAGTCTAATTTTCATCAATTACAAACAGGTTGACTTTTATGTATCAAGAAAATGAAAGCTGATCAGTTTTACACTCTTAAAACCTCAAAGAGTAGCAGCATATATCTTTAGTCTACGCATTTTGCATAGGCATTGGTTAGCAGGTAACACTTTTTCTATGTTATATGGTTAACATTCATACTCCTGATTACTTGGTTACTGACCTCCAATATAGCTGCAAATGATCTTGGTACCAGTTTCTAGTTTATCACTTTAATGCATTTTTATATACAATATATATTGCATTTTGTTTTGTATGTTCACTCTAGTAGTTTACATTGAGCATTAGTAAGAGACTTTACGTTTACATCAAAAATCGCCTAATTAACGGTGTGGATCGATTGCTTCTTGTGTCTAATAGTGATTCTCTCCCCATCCATACACTCAACCATTGCAGAAAACAGTTAGTTGATCATTTTTGACATAAATATTCAACTTTAAGCATGCTCTGGTGTATATAGAGATGATTAAGATCACAAAATTTTCCAGATATCATACACAAGAACCACCACCATAACATTAGTAGATTATTATTCTTGATATTTGGAATTAAATTTGGCCATAGACTCTTGAAAGCTGGAATATAATGTGTTTTAGTTCTTATTAACAGGGCCACAAACAGAGTACATACAACACGAGGCCAATTATCATGGTATTGAATTTCTTTACCACTTAAATTACTTCCAAATTCCCATACCATGGGGCTAATTGCGTTATATTAGACCTTTTGTTATTTTGGTGTTAGTATAATCAAGCTAACCGGTCAAATAACCACCTTCATGAGACTCATTATTATCATAGCTTAAATAATTACAGTGAATCCTTAGGCATTTCTTTCGGTTCTTCAAATTAATTATGAAAGTGGAAATTCATTCATGACCTGATCGATTTACATAAAAAAAAAAAAAAAAATGTTCCTCTTAGACCATCTCCAATGACATGGATATTTAAATATTTTCATGTCCATAGCAATGACACATTGGATTGATATAAACTACAAATAATATAACCTTCTTCATCCAATGCTATAAACTTAGAATGATCATAAATGAGACCCAAATATACATTTCTTTAATATGTGTGTGAGTGCTAAAATATATGAACCCAATGTTAAATTTTGGGGTATTAATCTGTGGCAAACATGTCATTCTATCAATTGCTAATGGTCTTCAAGTTATGTTCAAGCGGCTTATTACTGGGGGTTAATCATGGACAAAGCATAAATGGTTTAAAGTTCCAAGAAGCTCATTTCAAGCATTTCTCATTTCTGGCGATGAGTCATTTATAGCCGTTAGAGGGGTCTTTGTGTATCTTAATCTCCTATTTAATAAGTCCCTTAATCTAGGGTTAGACACAACTGTGTGTGCAGTCATTGTCTCACATTCTCTTCTTTCTGATCATTTCACTGATCTTGTCTCTTCTTTATATTTGTATGGTTATTGTCTCATTGACATTAATCTGATCTTGTAACACTTTGGATACTATTGTAGATTTAATCTAAGCCGACTATTGAGGCTTAGGTTTGAATAAAGGTTCTACTGTTTATTTATTGTTGCTGATACTTTCGTACATGGTATCAGAGCATCAGGCTCATTATCATTATTGATTCACCATCCAAGGGTTTCTTCATAGAAACTTGGGGACATCTCTTCAGCAACAAGTTGGTGGTTTGGGGTTATTGCTATTGGCATAATCACTGGTTATTTCTTATTGTGATTTGTTCTTTCCGCTGCATATTGCTCTGTAAGTCTAAGTCTAATCTCTTCTTCAAACAAACAGTACTTAAGTCTTTGTGGGTGCAAACGGGTAGACTAACATCTTGATCTGCCACCTCTGAGTGGTATGAATACCTGCTCTGGTTTACCCCAGTCCACAGGCTTGGTGCTTGTTGTTTCTTAATTACAAAGTCTTATTTATTTCTTTATCTGTCTATCTGCTCTTGCTATTATCTCTGTCTGTGTTTTTGTCTGTCTTATTGTTTGCATTATGGCTGTTGGTGATGATAATATTGGTGGTGGTGGTGGTTCTTCCACTGAGAAAAGCTTATCCTTTGGTGATGCTTTGTATTTACACCCCAATAACACCAATGGTACTCCCATTATTTCTATCAAACTCACTGGAACTGAAAATTATAAAATATGGAATATGGCCATGACCTTTGCCTTAAGGAATCATAATAAGTTAGGGTTTATTGATGGTACTTGCATAAGAGATGACTCAAACCCTAGTCTTGCTAATCAATGGGATACTTGTAACTCTGTTGTGGTTACCTGGATTCTTAACTCTCTCAGTCCTGAATTATTTGCTGGTGCTATCTATGCTAAACCAGCTTATGAAATGTGGAATGATCTTAAAGATACTTATGATAAGGTTGATGGTTCAACTATTTTTAATTTGCATAAAATATAAACTCTCTTAGTCAAAGTGGGTCTTCTTTGCGATTATTACAACAACCTTAACTCTTTATGGAAACAATTTGATTGTATGATTAGCTTGCCTCCATGCACTTGTGAGGTCGCAAAACATTTTGAAAACACAATCGCCTAATCAAATTAATGCAATTTCTTATGGGTCTTGATGACACTTATGTTCCTATCGAGTAATATTTTAACCGAGACCCTTTGCCTAATGTCAAAACTGCTTTCTCTGTTGTCTCGGAGAAGAATCTCACGAAATGTGTCATCCGGGAATAGTTCGCTAAACCCAATGCCACCGCTTTTGTCAAAAACTTTTGATAGTGGAAAATTTTTGATAACAAAAAGGATCTAACAACAACAATTTTAATAAAGGTTCGGTTTTAATGTCGGCAATGACTCTAATAACAGAGGACCAAACATGAATCTCAAATGTACTAACCGCAAAAACCCGTCACACTGTTGATAGATGCTATGATCTTGTTGGCTATCCTGCTGGATATGTCAAAAGGAACTTTAATGCTAAACCCGTCGCCAGAATAATGTTTCCACCGATACTAATCATATCACCGATAATAGAGCTAGCAACTCTCCTGTCTCTTTGTCTAATGAATGACTCTCCGGACTTATGAGTCTTCTTAATGACAACAATGTGTCTTCTCGCTAATGCCAACATGGCGGTAAAAATTTTCGTGAACTTTCTTTAATGGCGTGTCAAGTTTAACATAAACTTCAAAAATTTTTAACAACAACACAAAACCTTATCCGAAACATCGGTCTTGGTTGGATTGTTGACTCGGTGCAAATCAAGACATGACCGTGTCTCTGCAAAATTTTAATTAATGTCGTTGACATTTCAAATCTTGGTCTAACTGCTGGACATCCCAATGGTACTCGTGCCTTAATTACTAAAATTGGTGATTTAAAGGTCAATAATGACCTAACTCTTTTGATGTTCGTTGTTCCCGAGTACAATGTCGGTTTGTCGTCTGCTCATAAGATTGCTAGAGACAATAAGATGTTTGTTGGGTTTAATGAATCTAATTGCTATATACTGATTTACATCAAAAAGGATTGTGGGATTGGTAAACAATGCAATGGGTTATATATGTTTGATATTGATTCTACATGTAAGATTACTTCTAATAACCGCATTTACTTTGTCATGTTTCTAGAAATCTCGGCATCAAAGACTTGGTCATCCTCCGACCAAGTCCTACATATACTTAAACCCACTCTTAAACTTGATAGTACATCCGAATCGACCATCTTTGTGATACTTGCAATAAAGCTAAACAAACCAGGGAACCATTCCTCTAAGTGAACACAAGTCAACTAAAATTGGTCAACTTGTTCATCTAGATGTATGGGGACCATATAAAGTCACTAGCGAGATGGTTACAAATATTTTTAACCATTGTTGATGACTATTCTAGGGTCGTCTGGGTGTATATGCTTAAGGAAAGGATGATGTTTATGTTTCCATTGTTAACTTTACTCACATGCTATCAAATCAATTTGAACACAATGTTAAGATATTCGAAGTGATAATGGGACGTAATTTGTCAATAACAAACTTCAACACTTCTTTCATGAAAAGGAATTTTACATCAAACCTCTTGTGTTTATACACCACAACAAAATGGTATTGCGAAAGGAAACATAGGCATCTCCTTAATGTGGCTAGATCCCTTATGTTTCGTGGGAATTACCTCTATATCTTTGGCCCGAATGTGTTCTAACTGCTTATGTCATAAACAGTTACCTCTTCAAGGTTGTCCGCAAGTCTCCTTCTCCCTTGTGTATGGGCATGACCCTTCACTCTCTCTCCTTAGAGTCTTTGGTCGCTTATGCTATGCCACCATTCTCAACATCTCGATAAATTTGGTAGTAGGTCCGAGAAAAGTGTCTTTATTGGTTATTCAAATGAGAAAAAGGTTATAAACTTTTGAGCTTAGAAACAAAAATATCTTTTATTCCGAGATGTCAAATTTTATGAAACTGTTTTCCTTCAAAATGAAAAATACTTTGTCAAAACCTTTTGTTGAAACTTATGTGCCTAAAGATTTAAATCACAAAAATTTCTTTGACTCACAAATAAGTCCCAATGATGAAGGAGAGTGACATCCTATGATGATGGCACGGTGTTGAGTCATCCTACTAGGGATGATGAACTGTTGCAACATCTATAGATGATAATACACACCCCGAGGGCACCATATCACATGAATCACATCCTGCCGATGCATCTTCCGATTCTCACGATACATCATCCGATTCAAATCGAACTCGAACAAGAAAGAGGCTTGCCAGCCACTGCTGCTAGAAGGTCAACCAGAGTTTCTAAGTTGCCCAGTAATCTTAATGACTTTATTGTAGAAGGGAAAGTCAAATATGGTGTTGAAAAGGTTGTTAATTACTCTAACCTTAACAAAGAAAATTACTGCTTTGCTTCTAGTCTTAATAAAAGTATTGAACCTACCTGTTATGAAGAAGCTATCCTTGATAGTAATTGGGTTGATGCTATGAACTCTGAAATTGAGGCCTTAAATGAAAATCATGCTTGGGATATAACTGATCTACCTCCTAATAGAACTCCCATTGGTTACAAATGGATCTTTAAAATCAAATATAAAGCCAATGGTGAAGTTGATAGATACAAGGCTAGATTAGTTGTTAAAGGTTATAACCAAAGGGAAGGAATAGACTATGATGAAACTTTTTCTCCTGTTGTGAAAATGTCTATTGTTAGATGTCTTATTGCCTTAGCTGTGAAAAACAAATGGCCTCTTTTCCAACTTGATGTTAACAATGCTTTCTTGTATGGAGATCTTGATGAGGATATCTATATGACCATCCCTAAGGGGTTCTGAATGAGAACAATAAGAATAAAGTTTGCAAACTTGTCAAGTCTCTATATGGCCTAAAACAAGCTCCCGTGAAATGGAATGAAAAACTTGTTAGTGTTTTAAAGGAAAATAACTTTGTTCAATCATCAATGATCACTCTTTGTTCACCAAAAGAGAATAACAAGTTTATTGCCCCGCTTGTTTATGTGGATGATATTGTCCTGACTGAAACCGTATTGATGAGATAAACCTATTCAAAGAGTTCCTAAAATCAAAATTTCATATCAAAGACTTGGGAAACTTAAAATATTTTCTTGGCATTGAGGTTTTAAAACTGGAATGACATATGTCTCACCCAAAGAAAATATTGTCTTGAACTCCTCAAAGAATTTGGTCTTCTTGGGTGCAAACCTGTGTCCACTCCTATGGAACCCAACTCGTCCTTCCATACATTCCCACCGCGATGATCCCTTACTTGTCAACATCATCGGTTATCGGGTTACTTGGGAAACTTATCTATCTCACCCATACAAGACCGACATCTCATACTCGGTTCATTGTCGGCACAATATATGCATTCTCCTTTGAAATCTCATCTAGAATGTGCCCTCAATGTTCGAGATATCTAAAAGGAGCTCCGGAAAAGGTCTAAGGTACAATTTCAAAGAACTCGAAAATCATCTTGAAGGATATAGTGATGCAGATTGGGCCAAATGCAAGAAAACCGTAAAATCATCACGTGTTATTGTGTTTTCTTTAATGATTGTTTGATCTCATGGAAAAGTAAAAACAAAACACTCTTTCAAAATCTTCCACGTAGCGTAGTATAGATCTATGTCTCTTCGCTCTGTGAAATTATTTGGATTCAAAAATCTTAAAAGATCTAAAAGTTGATATCAATCTCCTCGTTAATCTTTTTGTGATAACAAATCGCTTTACAACTTGTCATCAATCTTGCTTTCCATGAAAGATCAAAACACTTTGAAATTGATGTTCACTTCATCGGGAAAAAATTGCAAGAGGTGTTATAAGTGCCAAAAGATTGGCTCTTCAAACCAAACTGCAGACATACTTACTAAAACCTCCTGCTTATCAAGATAAATTCTTGTGTGAAAAATTGATATTGTTTGATATGTTTGCCCATCGATTAAGGGGAATGTTAAATTTTGGGGTATTAACTGTGGCAAACATGTCATTCTATCAATTGCTAATGGTCTTCAAGTTATGTTCAGCAGTGCTTATTACGGGGTTAATCATGGACAAAGCATAAATGGTTTAAAGTTCCAAGAAGCTCATTTCTCAAAGCATTTCTCATTTCTGCGATGAGTCATTTATAGCCGTTAGAGGGTCTTTGTGTATCTTAATCTCCTATTTAATAAGTCCCTTAATCTAGGGTTAGACACAACTGTGTGTGCAATCATTGTCTCACATTCTCTTCTTTCTCGATCATTTCACCGATCTTGTCTCTTCTTTATATTTGTATGGTTATTGTCTCATTGACATTAATCGATCTTGTAACACTTTGGATACTATTGTAGATTTAATCTAAGCCGACTATTGAGGCTTAGGTTTGAATAAAGGTTCTACTGCTTATTTATTGTTGTTGATACTTTCGAATTCTCACTATGTAATATATGTATCGTGCTAATAAATATTCAGTCGGTTAACATAAAAGAATATAGTTGAAGGATGAATAAAGCTACAACACATGCAGGGCGAAAGCTACTACTATTATTAGAAGTAGGATGGCAAAAGCACCCAAACCGATAGAAACCAAACCGAACCGTTAGGTCGGGTTTGGGGCGGGTTCATGGGTTTGACACGGGTTTGGGTAGATATATTCTTTTCTTTTCAGTCTCGGTTCGGCACGGGTTCTAGTAATACCGTCCGCTTACCCGCACTGTGATCTCAATTCGTGACACCAATTTGTACTGTTTTTTTGCTAATTTATATAAGGTCCCAATAAGTTTTGAGCTCTTAACCTTGTACAATTTTTTTCTACTCTACTCCTTAATAGCATATATCTTGGTAATTACAAACTATTAAATTAACACTTACGCTTGACGCTTTAATTCTCACACACATGACACATTAACTCTTTAATCTTCAAACATTACGAATATTAAATCCGTTTTCTTTAACTTCTAAAAACTTAGAATATATTAGGGTGTTTTGTTTTTTTTTTAGGTTGAGTTGTACAACGATGATTTTGATTGGGGATAACCGATACTCGCGGGGAAAACCGATAACCCGATGGATAATAATAATCGGGTACCCATCAGGTATTGGGGCGGGTTCGGGTTTGAATATTATAAACGGGTACAAGTACGGGTTCACTAAAACCTGCCCCGAACCCGACCCGTTGCCATCCCTAATTAGAAGGACGGCATGATGACAATCAATTGGACATGACAAGAGGTTTTGACTTAGAAACATGTAGCATAGCTTGCAAGTCACTATGTGCATGACATCAGTATTTGTGGTTGGATATATGAAGAATAATTATGTATTGCCATCTCGAGATAAATATATACGAGTACTATTTTACTCGATCTTTTTTGGGTAAACGGCTGCGTATTTTGCAACGCACTTCTAAAAATATTTCATGTTATTGCATTTTATTGTATACGGTCATTTCTTAGTCATCATAAGTCTAATGATGTTTCGTTTGATCGGTCTCATGACTAATTGAAAGCAGGTTATCCAGAATCTACTGCTAGCATATGAGTTATAAGAAGCTCTATGAACTTACCCATTCCCGTTTTTCAAAGAACATATTAGATGACATAAAAGCACGGTACTCATACTAAACGCATGTATAAGGAGTAAGGACAATTGAATAGAAAATTTTCATTCAAAAAAAATTCACTTCACTTCAAATATACTTTATATAAAGCTAGACACAATCGATATAATTCTCAAAAGACTAATGTTATATTGGCTGCATAATCAACAGATATAATACAATTCATTTCGAGCAAGTAATTTCAGACATAAACCGATAAACAAACGACAAAGATGTATGTATCATAGATGCAAAATATCAATTCCCACAAACCATCAATCAACCATATACTTTCTAAGGGTGCAATCACTATGACAATCTGTGAAAACAATAGCTATTGCTTTTAGCAACATTTCAAATGTTTACCACATGAGCAACCCAAATCAAATCTTATATCCCCGTTCTTAAGACGCTCCACTCCTACACATTCGTCCTGTCCCTACAAACATTTTCATATAATAGATTAGCTAATCTGTTACTCTTAATACAAATATTTGTTTCTCATTTGATTGATGCAATAATTAAAGATTTAGTACCTGAGGTTGAGGGATTGGATTTTCATCTTCAACTGCTTGATCATCTTGACTGATAATATCCAAACACCTTTGTTCAATCTCCTTAACCATATCTTCTATTTTCTTCAGTTTCTGCTCGAAAACAATATTATGTAAACATTATTCGATCTAAAAACCAAACCAGAAAAAACTATAAATAAGTAACTTAATAATTAGACACACACCTCCAACTGGGGACTTCTTTTTCCAACAGAAGACTCCGGAGTAACAATCCTGGACGAAGAAACACGTGGAGGCGGTGTTCTTGTTTTCTGCTGTGGTTCTTGATAGTTAACTGTATCAGAAAATGCACGACGCAGTGGTTTATTCGTCACTGTTATCCCGTGTTGATGATAATCCATTGTGACAGTATCAGATAATGCCATCCCTTGAAGCGGACAATGTGTAGGGAGTAGGGACCTTAGTTTCCATTGCAGTAGTTGTGGAAAGATCTTGATTAGCACATGAATTAGCATCTGATAGCATTCGTACAAGTGGGTTGTTTTGCGGGATCTTGGGTGGCATCGTAATAAACTCTTCATAATTAGATGAACCAGTTCCAGATAACGTACGGATAAGAGGCTTCGTGGTGGCAGCTATTGCATCTTGGAAAGAAGTTGACGGCATGTTCGAGATTGCACGGCCAAGAACAGCGGCCATAAGTGATTCAGGGGTGGTGGAAGTATCACCGGAGTTGGTGGTAGCAGGTATCATTCGAGATGATGATGATGATGATGATGATAGCTGACGGTGGTATTCGAGGGTGGCGGGAAGATACGGTTTTCTTGATGATAGCAGATCATTTGAATTTCTGTTACTTTTTTTCTGTTTGTGTGTGGACAAAAGATTTTACAAACCGTTAATGTTATTATATAGCCGATAATTTATTTGATTTAGGTGAAGACTTATTTGAAAAATGATTTAGACCCCCCCTTGGCTTGTCACTTATTAACAAATCAAGTCTTAAAATAGTTATACATTATCAAATATCAAAAATAGGATTTGAAATTGTTTAAGTTTATCATATTACTTTTAATTAAAAATAACATTTACGAAATTTAAAAAAAAAAATATTAATTAGTTTTCAAATAATAAAACATTCTCTCTTTTTTAACTCTTGTAGAAACCAAATTATTAATAAAGATATTTTTGTTGAATTATGTGTTATTGTCTGTGGATAATACTTTTAACGCAGAGTCCTCGATCTGCATAAAAATATAATATCTCAAAAACAATTAAAACTTCGACATATCAAAATATTTTTGTATTCTGCGTTATAAAGATTATTACTATTGAATATAAAATTATTTACTCTTTAACTGTAACCCAGAACTGACATGGTTTAGTCGCGAATAATGTACTCCCTCCGTCCCAAATTATAAGTCCATTTTAAACTTTTCAAAGTCTTTTTCTTCCGACTTTAACCTTAATTATTCTTTTTCGTGTTATATAATACTTCATTAAAAGTATACAAATGAAAATGCATTTAAATCACATATCCATTTATATATTTTACAACAAGATTATATAACGCTAAAAGAATAATTAAAGTCAAAGTTGATATAAAACGACTTTGAAAACAAAATGACTTATAATTTTATTTTATGAGTAAGTTATTTATATTTACTATAATCCGCAATATTATTAGAAGGTTGAGTTATTAGAATCCGCCTACTTTTTATTAAGACCCTAGTTTTTTTGTTTTTTTTTATTTTTTTATTATTTTTTTATTTTATAATTTTGTTTATATCAAAAGCCTATAAACCCGAAAACGCGAATCAGAATATAAAGTTTAATAAGCCAAACGCTTAAACCGCCGTAAATACTTAATGTAAACCGACAAAAAACAAGTTATACTAAAAAACGTGACAAAGCGAATATTCCCTACTGACGCGACTCATAGAGAGGCTCCAATAGTGTATCCCTTATTAGATCTTCAAGTAATAACCAACGACAACTACAATACTTGTGTGGATATCTTTTCCAGACGAATAATCATCTCCACGTGGAGTTCATTTGTCAATCCATAAGATACGTTCTGACTAAACTCACATCAGTAAGTATCATGTTCATTGAAATAATATTGTGGAGCTAAAAGTATTGCGGTATCGTGTTCTCGTCATGTGGAAGTCACTTGAAAGTCCAGTTACCTTAAACACATCTTCAAATTTTTTTTTTTTTTTTTTCCGCTCAAATATCCAAAATGCATTATTAATTAGTGGATTGAGATTCCCTCAAATTTATATCAACATAACCGGTTATATTACCTTACAAATAAAAGAAATACCGAGTCCCACAATAGACCTTATAATTTTGTATGTGCATAAACATGACCTATCATGTTTATTCTGATTTGATAGAATCTTAATCCTTAATTAATATTTTTAACCCTACATGACTTTTGTTTCGTTAGTTTCGAGAAATTATTACATGGAAAAATCTTGCTAATTAGAAAATTAACATAAGGGACAAAAAAACCCAATCTTGATTTATTATCTAGCTATTTTTAACATCCTTTCTTTTGGTCACGTTAAAAGATCAATCGCTGATTTCACCTACTTTGACACGCATTATTCATTCGTACTTTTTAAGAAAAAAAGACAAAAGAACGACACGTGTCAAAAATCGGTGAATCGAAAATGAAAGATTCAAAAGCGAAAGAATGAGAAAACAGCAGGAATGACACGTGTCAAAATTTGAATGAAATTAAGCAGCTTGATCGCTAGCATGACCATTTTAAAAAATTATGTTAAAATGACTATATAATGATTTTTGACCCTTTGATAATTTTCTCCAAATATAACTTTATTATAAAAGTGTAAAACATAAAAGGGTACACTAAACATAAAATGACAACCAGCACCTATTCGTGATCACCACCCACAAAAAACAACCACAAACCCATCTCCAAAACACACTAATTAACACCCGTGTCAACAAAGCCATGTAAGGTAGGCAAGATGGAGTGCAAGATGAGCAATGAGAAGGCGAAGTGGAGAAAGAGGAAGCAGATTTATCACAAGAACATCGTGAACTTTTACATCAAAAACCTCTCAATGTGTTCGTGCAAGACCAGTCTACATGACTTGTTTGTGGAACGTGGTGAGATAATTGATGTGTACGTTGCTAGAAAGGTTAGCAATGCGAGTAGAATGTTCGGATTTGCTCGTTTTTCTCATGTTGAAGATGTACAAGCACTTGGGAACCGGTTAATCGGGAGGTTCATGTTCAGTCAAAACATTGCCAAGTTTGAAAGATGCTCCTCTGAATTTAGGCAAGGAGTTTTGAAGCCGCATCATATACCAATAGTAAGCCTTCTCACATCAACAATTAGACTAAATGGATACAAATTGTCCTGGTTGGTGAGATTACTACAATCCATTCAACTAGTAGATCTATCTACAATCATTATTTTGTACATTTGATGTAATTGATTGCACGGTTAAATATCTTGGTGGTTTAAAATGTATGCTTGACTTTAAAGATAAAAAACGATGCATCATATTTCCAAACTAATAGGAAAGATTGCTAGTAGCATTGGTTCAAGTGCAATGTCTATGTGTTAGTTTTATCAATATAAATTAGTAGTCGTGAGTTAAAATCGAACTCGAGATCACGGAATTGCACGCTTTGCGTATGAGAATTAAAGTTAATAATTAAATGTAAAATGTTATATTTATTTATTAATAACACGAAATATATAACGAACGTTAAGTTAATTAAGTGTAATGGACTAACGATCATTAAATGTTAAATGGAAGGACTAAATACTAAAATAGAGATTGGGAAGGTTTCGGAATCCCCTTGGGATATGTAAACTGATCGGCCAAGGGATCCAAAAAGCCCAACCCACACTTAACTTGGAAACAAAGTTATCTTTGGTATAAATACAAGGACTAGGGTTTTTATATTCCATCTCTTGTACTCATAACCTACAAACCAAAAGGTGTTTGTGTGTTTTTTGTGTCCAACCGATCGACATCCCTAAAGGGTGGTCGATCACTTTGTTTTTCAAAACAAATATTTTCGTGTGATTAAAACTAGCATTACTTTAATTTGATTTAGACGTGTGTACAAGAACGTGGTACTAACATACTTTTGTTGGTATCTTGGATTGAATTACAAAACGGTGAAGGGTAATTTTATAATCCTATAAATCTTAATTAGGGTTCATCACTTGCTAGTTTTGTGGAATTGATTCTTGTTCGCTAGAATAAAAAGGTACGTATACTTTATGTTTATGTTAGTTAGTTATTCATTATACGCTCCTATACGCTCGCATGTTTCTTTGATGTTTTATGTGTTTTATATATGATAGTCAAGTTATATAATTCCAACAAGGGCATCACGAGCCTTGTTTAATGAGTAATTAATTACTAAACACGAAAAACGAATATTGTATGTTGTCCGATATGATTATTCTAGGTTTTGGTTATGTTTATGTAAACCCTAATTTTAGGTTAGTGGCTTTTTCCCTATTTGGTTTTAAAAAATTTGGATCGACCAATTTTTTTTTATGGGTCGATACCCCAAATTTTTTTCAATGATTTCTTTAAATTTTTTTAAGGTTTATATTAATTGTTATGTTATCTTTATCGAAACCTAGAATTAATATATTTGTTGCGTGATAAATTCATGAATAAAGTGTTATGTGACATGGAATTGTATTCGATCTTGTGACTTACCTGAATAATTGTTATGTTATATCAATAATGATACATGCATGTTCGTCATGGATGATTGCTTGAATTTTTAATTACTAAGTTATTTTATGTTAGGTCACTAGTTTTACAACACAAGCTTAATAGAAAGAGATAAAGGCGATTGAACAATAAACCAAACACACACACACGATATGCTTATGACCGGTTATGCGTAGGATGTGAGTGAAAGGAATAAATTGAACAACCAACCCTCAAGTGAGGGTTATACAAGAGTATTTATAGGAGGGAAGCTAGGGCAACACTCATAGTTCCCATCCTTTCTCTTATGGGCTTGGGCCGAAGCTCATGGGCCTTCTACATAAGCTTAAGGCTAATAACAAACATAAAGGCCATAATTAAGCTAACTATTACATATGAATTACTAACACTGATTTAGGTTTAGAGTGATTCCAACAATCTCCCTAAGTGTTAGTGATGAAGAATATAAACGGTGAAGGCGTTGATGTAATAGTAGCTTGACGCCTTCCCGACATTCTTCTTCTTGTGAGAAGAATTGCCTTGATTCAATAATCTCCCCAAGGTAGAGAAATTGTCTTCTTTGAACAGCTTTGCTTTGACGTCATCTTTAACTTTGTTCTTTGATCATTGTTCTTTGTGATGGTAGTGATAGTATGTTGTTTGTTGTCCGCATCAAGTTCCGCCTCAGTTCCGCTTTCGCAGCCACAAAGGTTCCACGCCATTCTTCAACATGCTCACACGCCTTTAACGCTTGGATAACAAGATCGATGAAGTTCTTTAAGTCTTTAACTTTGTAGATTCTTTGATTGACGAAGAATCATTCGACTTTGTGTTGCTTTGGGATAGAACTTCCATTAGTGATGATGTTGGCATGAGCATGTGAAGAATCTGCATGATCATTCCGCCTCCGTAGCTTCCATAAGAAGGAAAACATGAAAACGGTTAGTAATAAGCGGATTCCAAGACTTACAAGTTTGAACTTCGAGAGTGTTAACAACATAGTGTGAAAACACAACTCTAATTCTTACAAAGGCCGCTCGAACCGGAGTCCCACAAGTGAGATAACACGATGTACCGGCACACCTATAGTCGGATGAGTCGAGGTACACCAAGCATCACCACGATCAGACCGCTTTGAGACACACTAAGCGTAATCCACGGGAGTTACCGGCGACCCGCCGTGGTGGCATTAGATGTCGACCGGCAGAGTTTCCATTCAATCACCGAGGATCATGATGCGAACCTCTCATAAATGTTCTCGACTGTATTGCTAAGATCCGTGAAGGACTCGATAACGCACCACCGATGTTCTTATTGTTGAACATCAAGTGATGAAATGTCAAGTGCACCTAAGAGATCTTTGATGAATCTCGTGGCTCTAGACTCAATAGTGCTTTTGGTTTTCCCGAGCGGAGACCGCAGAGAGGTCTCCTTCTTCAATACCAAATGATCTCTAAGAGAAAGCCAATAGTTTACGAGGGTTCCCGTGAGAATGAAACAAGCTTATGTTGAGAGAAACTTGAGTGGCTAAGAAGGTTTGGTGTATGCGCCATCGGGTCCATGACGACTTTTAATCTTCAATACCGATGTCACTAAGTGACAACCAAGAGTATATGAATTGAACCCTGTCCGCCTCTAAGTTGAATAATTTGAGGGCTATTTCTTTTCACCCTTTTCTTTGCATTTCTTTTAATTCTTCAACTCCTTCTTTCTCCGATTCTCATTTTCTCCTTTTTATAATCATACCTAAGGACTTCTAAGTACTAACTATTTGTGATGTCCTTGGTAGATCCTCCTGCCTCAAGGGATCATAGGACGGTTATTCCTAACCTTAATCACCTTATAACTCCATTGCCATAAAACCATTTTTCATGAAAATCTCTCAAGCATTTGTGAATGAAAACATGTTTGAACACTTCAAGAGTTTTAGATTTTCGTAAATACCCCTCCACATGTGCTAAGGAGTTTTTACGAAATCAGACAAAGGAGGAAAGAGCGCGACTTTATGAATTGATCAACTCAAGATAGACAATCCCTCATGAGACACGGTTACGTTACATAGTTAAAGAGTTACATTGTCGCCTTTAGGTGACAACTAGCTCTAATAACTACTGAAGGTGTAGACAAACCTCGAAAGGTTGTCAAACCCATCGTAGTTCATGTCTACCAAGAGTTTCGAATGGTACTTTCTACTCGGACAAGTCCTTTGCGAGACACGCTTACATTGCTAGCGAACTAGCTTGAAATTATTACCCGTCCTAGACAAGTCTTTTCGAGTTACTAACAGCTATACCTTCAATTGCTGGTTAAGTCTATAGCACAAAGATTCATTTGCTTTACACAACATATTTCTTATCACATAATTTTCTCCCCTAAAAATGGCATATAAAATGTTATTTTAAAAAGTTGAGAATAAATATGACCATTTCGAAAAGTTATGGAAGATGACCACTATGAACAATTAGTGAACAAAGTTTTAATTCAAATACCCCCTCAACAAGTGATATAAATGGTTGAGGTTTTGAAAACATACGGGAAGTACTTGTTCTTTTGAGCAAAACCTTGAAAATGAAAGGTTTGATAGGTTTTACTCAAAAATAAGAAGCTTTCGCCCTTTTATAAGGATTGTGGCAATCAAGCGCACTACGTGGTCCTTTCTTGACAATTACGGGTTGTACATCGTAATGTGTGCACGCCATAGACATATATAATCACACATCCAAATTTATAATGAAAGAAGCAGTTCAAGGGTACCAGAAGTCCAGCTGATGTTTCCAGAGTGCGAATCCGCTGATAGCCGGTGATGTTAATCTCGGTCGACCACCAACAAAGCTTTCCAAAGTTCGAATCGATCCCTTCTATACAACCTTTCATCAATCATTTGATGATCCTCTTCACATCCCTTCGATCCCGAGAATTCCATCGCTAGAGACCCAATCTTTGACGATATCCTTCAACCTATAAGCCAATCCGTCCATAACCATCTTCAAAGTGTGGTCCCCAAACTTGTGAAGATCACTACACGCCATTAAGCAATTTCGTTGAACTTCACCGCGTAAACGACGCCGAATGGTTTGGTCGATGAGTGTATATTGTGAGAGTCGGTTGATGTCGGAAGATCAAGCCGAGGTGGAGTGAAGTTGACACGGTCCGATATGATTCAACCATGCAAATGGAGATCTTCTACACGCTCTTTGATGACTATGCGTCCGATGAAGATGAGCAAAGACTTGATGAATTCACGTTGTACTTCAGCTTGAAAATTGCCTCATGCGACCGCACTTTGGCAAGGTACATGTCTTCAATGTCGCTTGATAGACAAATTCTCAAAGTCGCCTTCAGAGAATGCATAATCCCGCTCATCTTGCCTTTTGACCACAATCTTCTTGAGAAAAGTGTAGTCCCATTTGGTCGAAAGATCAACGTGTTTGATGGCAACGATATCCTTAATCTTCAACACCTGCATGTTGAGACTTCAACTTGGCGCTCGTAGTAGATTCTTCGCCCGCCAATGATGAATCTCAGACATTGCATCTCGGTCGATGCTTCCACTTTGTCGGAGAACAAGTGATTAGCTCTTTCCTCGATAGCTATGCGCTTTAGTATATGGTCATTGGAATGGAAGTGTCAAAGATGTAGCGATTTCCTTGAGCCATC
The DNA here is from genome assembly GCA_022545495.1 of Chrysanthemum lavandulifolium. Lineage (NCBI taxonomy): Eukaryota > Viridiplantae > Streptophyta > Magnoliopsida > Asterales > Asteraceae > Chrysanthemum > Chrysanthemum lavandulifolium. Next base: position 158,861,028 of record CM040246.1, read on the forward strand.
GCCACCGTGTAAGAAATTCCAAGTCTTTGTTGAAGAAATATCCGAATGGAATCCTAGGTTCATCCGGTTGGCCAATTGTTGGTAGAGGTTTAGACCGATCGGTGTAATATGGAGGATTGTCCGCTTTGGTGAAGTCGATGTTTGCTCGGGTTGAGCCAATCCATGTTGTTAGACATAGCTCGAGCAATGTTATCAAGGTGATATTCGACCGAGGGCACTTTCCGGCGATCTTTTAACAGCTTGAAATGCTTCATTCTTGATTCGCTTCAACTCGGATTTCGCCATCTTCTTCACATGGAACTTTTCTTGCGTAATCTTAGCATGCTCCAATGTATTACCGCTCACCGATCTTGACCTTCAGCAGGTAGGAGTTGAGTTAACAAGTGTAGAGAACCATTCAAATTCCTCCGCTTTTATCGTCATCTAGCCATATACGACGTCAACCATGGGCGCCTTCTTCTTCTTTTGTTTAGACCTAGATGAGGATTCTGGTTTCGAACTTGTTTGGGAGAGGTGGGTTGTTGTAGGGGCTCACGGACTTCCTCATCGTCACCACCCGTATACTCAAAGTGATCACCGGTTTTCTCGAGTCTCGGTGGTAATTCGTAAGAATCTCGAGGTTTATCAAGAAGAACCAGGAGGTGACCTTTGTTGCCGGAGTCCATTTGGGTGGAGGTGGCATTGATGAAGATTCACCGCACTTTTTCGTGCGCTTAGGTGCGTAGTCTTTGTCCTTATCATCGCCGTCTCTTGGTCGCTTTTGGTTGAGTTGTCGATTCTTTGCATGAAGACTTGAGTTGATAGTCTAATAGAGTCTCAAAAACTTAGCTTCATCCAAGTGAAGGATCCAGCTCTTTTGACATTTGCATCACCAATTTAGCGATTAACCCGTTTCGTAAAGGTCGATTCTTTGCTCATAATATTTTTAACCAATGCAACGATGTTTGGAGTAAGTTGTCCGGAGAATACTTCTCGAGTCACACCGGGACGATCGAGAAGAAACTTCATGAGTATATTCTCTTGTCGCCTTTTCCATTTCCTTTTGGAAATCTTCACCGATAAACTTCGATTTGTTCCTTTCGTCAACAATTCATTTATCCCGCCTTGAAGAAGGTTGATTCACGCTAAGTTGATTCGATTTTTGTTGGTAACATCCTTCTTCCGTACTTGCTTGGCGTTTTAACAACCTTGTTTTAGCCCGGATAACCAAGAGTCTCTGGTTTCTTCACAGATTGGATGATGATTTGGTTGACTTTTTGACGATGGTGGTGAGGAGAGAAGATGAATCGATGATGATATGAGGAGATTCGTGGTCCTTTTGTGGTTAAGAAGTTTCCTCCTTAGACCGCAGACGGATCATAAGAAGAAACTTTTCATAATCAACATCTTCATCGCTTCCGACTTAGCTTCTTCATCGCCTTTATCTTTCTCGGACTTCTCCTTTTCTCGTTCCTCAATGTTATAATCAATAGATTCCTCCACAAGCTTTTGTCATTGCACAAGAGTGGTGGCACCGCCTCCTTATCGGGTCGATTAACCGCATCAGATCGGTGAAGAGTGACACCACCACTGACCCTCCGGCCACGCATTTGATCTTGTTCAAATTCTTTAGCTTTTGAAGGTGTCTAACGATTTTAAACTTCTTCCCAGATGATAAATCCAGCTGCTCTTCATCACTTTCGAGCTTTCTTCATATGGCACAAGTACAGAGTCTTCCCTTTTCCTAGGTCACCGGAGGACTAGGAGGTTTTGCTCATGAGGGAGGTGGTTCGTTTTCATTCGTAGTAGTGGATGTTAGCCTTGATTATTTTTATTAGAAGTGATGGTCATTCACGATTAGGAACTTTGTAATGTGTGTTAGATATCGTGATAGAATAGTCAACGGGCTCGTGGATCGGGCTAAGCTAATTGGGCATTAGTTATGTTAAGCTAGCCTTGTCTAGTTCGTGAAACCCAAGCCCAATCCAAGTCCATCTCAAGGCCCATGGCCAAGCCTTAGGCATCATCCTATCTTATTATAAATACCCTCAAGTATGTCATTTGAGGGTGTGCTTGAGTGTGTGTGTGTATTTTTCCTTTGAAGCAATATACAACTTATTGTTTTCATCTTTCTTCTCTCTACCTCTCTATACATATACACGAATATCATTCAAGTTACCAAGTTCTTTCTTTTCTTCTTTATCTACGCATACTGTTTGTATAACGTGGGTGTTTGTGTGGTAAAGGTTGCTATTAGTGATAAGGTATACGTGATAAAAGGGGCTTTACAAGTGATAAGGTATATTAGATAACTCCCTCTAAACCCTTAATTGATTCTAAATTTTCTGTATGAAAAATATGCTTTCGTTAAGGGGGAGTATAAAACCAAAATTGTTCCAAAATTCATGCTAAATCAGTTTCTCTCCAAATGCTTTTCGAAAAACATATCTTTTAATCATTTTGTTTCAAAAACATCACGAATATGCTATTTTTGAGGGGGAGGAGACGTGATTAAAATGTGATCATAATCGTTGTTTGAATCTCAAAAGAGCTCGACTCAGTTGAAACCAATGAATTGACGAGGAATCATGTACCATCTCGAGAAACTATCTATGACTTGACCAGGACGGGTAATAATTTCAAGCTAGTTCTCTAGTGATGTAAACGTGTCTCGAATCGGTCTTGTTCATTTAAAGTCGATCAATTCAAAAAGTGCGAACTCTACCTCTATGTGCGTATCATTAAAACATACAATCACATGTGAAGGGGAGTTTTTCCGAAATATAAAACTCTGGAGTGTTCCAAACATGTTTTCTATCATAAACACTCGAGAGATTTTCAAGAAAACGGTTTTATGGCAACAATAGGACGTACATGGAGTTATAAGGTGACTAAGGATAGGAAATTGTCCTATGATCCGCCAGAGTCGGAGGGATCTACCCAAGGACATCACCAATAGTTAGTATTAGAAGTCCTTAGGTATGATTGAAAAAGGAGTAATGTGAGAAAGGAGAAAGAAGGGTTGAAGAATTAAAAGAAAAGTAAAAGAAAGGGTGAAAAGAAATAGCCTCCATATTCAACCTTAGAGGCGATAACCGGTCTAATTCATCTCACACTCAGGTTGTCACTAGATGACACCGTATTGAAGACCAAGACGTCATGGACCCAAGGACGCATCGCACTAAACCTTCTAGCCACTCAATTCCTCTCAACAGGATTTGTTTCATTCTCACCGGAACCCCGCTTAATCTATCGACTTTCTCTTAGAGATCGTTGATATTGAAGAAGGAGACCTCTCCTAGTCTCCGCTCAGAAAACCAAAATGCACTATTGATTCTAGAGCCACGAGATTCATTAAAAGATCTCATAGGAACACTTGACATGACATCGCTTGTTGTTCATCAATAAGGACACAAGTGATAAATTCTAGAGTCCCACGCAGATCTTAGCAATTTGCCGTAACATTTATGAGAAGTTTCACAATTGTGATCTTCAATGATTGAATGGAAACTCCCGCGGTGGTCAACATCAGCACCCACGACGCAGTCACTGCAACTACCCGTGGATTACGCTTAGTGTGTCTCAAACGGTCTACATCAGTGGGGTGATGCTTCGTGTACCTCAATGACTCATCCGAAATGTAGGTGTATTTCGTACATCCGCTATCTCACTTGTGGGACTCCAATTCAGAACGGCCTCAGAGAATTAGAGACGTGTTTTCACACTATGTCATTAACACCCTCGAAATTCAAACTTGTAAGTTCGAATCCGCTTATTACTAACTTGTTTTATGTTTTCTTCTTATGGAAGCTCGGGCGGATTGATCGTGCAGACTCTCCACATGCTCATACCAACAACACATGAAAGTTCTCATCATAATCAAAGGCTACTCAAAGGTTAAAGACTCGAGAACTACATCATTGGAAACTCAAAGTCAAATAGAAGTGTGAGCGTGGTGGAGAAAGACGTGGAGATACCTAACCAACGAAGTTGACAAAGGCAGACAACACCATTATCTGATCACAAAGCATGAAGGAACAAAGAATCAAGACTATTCTATATCTTCACACAAAGTTCAAGCTCGAGAAAATTAAAGACCTAATCAAGTGGAGCATCTTTTGAATGACCACCCCTTAGGGGGAGATTGTTAGCCTTGATTATTTTTATTAGAAGTGATGGTCATTCACGATTAGGAACTTTGTAATGTGTGTTAGATATCGTGATAGAATAGTCAACGGGCTCGTGGATTGGGCTAAGCTAATTGGGCATTAGTTATGTTAAGCTAGCCTTGTCTAGTTCGTGAAACCCAAGCCCAATCCAAGTCCATCTCAAGGCCCATGGCCAAGCCTTAGGGCATCATCCTCTCTATATAAATACCCTCAAGTATGTCATTTGAGGGTGCTTGAGTGTGTGTGTGTGTGTTTTCCTTTGAAGCAATATACAACTTATTGTTTTCATCTTTCTTCTCTCTACCTCTCTATACATATACACGAATATCATTCAAGTTACCAAGTTCTTTCTTTTCTTCTTTATCTACGCATACTGTTTGTATAACGTGGGTGTTTGTGTGGTAAAGGTTGCTATTAGTGATAAGGTATACGTGATAAAAGGGGCTTTACAGTGGACCTCCTCATCTGATTGTGTATCTTCAGAGCTTTCGTCCAGTAGCTTTCTTGGTGGTTTTAGGTGTAGGAATAGGAACAACTTCCTGAGAGGGAATTTTCTTCTTTGGAGTAGGTTTCTCTTTGGGACCTTCCTTTGACTCTCTCAGGCTTCTCGCACTTCCAAAGACTTCCTCTTCGGTTCTCCGAGTGGGTGTTCCGTAAGGCTTTTCATCGAGATGACCAACTTTGCCTTCTCTTACCCACCCGATACCTTTTGTACGTTTCAAGCTTCTTGATTTCATCAACAAGAGGTGATCGTGTAACACAAAGACCTCTTTCTTTGTTGACGATTCCTTGATTCTCGACAGATAGGATAGGCTCACCAACATGTCGTGATTGTCGGGTCATTGAGCCTCTTGGGGATATCGTGATGAATCAATCAGCCAGTATCCGACATAGGGAATCTTTGAGCCAAGTTTTTGAGAAATGACATCATGTCATCCCATATCGTAGCTTCAATTTCGATGTCCTTCTTGTTGATTAATGACCGAAGATTTGCGCCCATGAGCTTGGGATGCTCATAGCCACCGCCACGACCGAGACCGATTTGGTGATGATGATGTAGGGTTCTCAACGGTTGAGGAATGTTCTTAAGCTCCACATGAGAATGCTTAGTGATAATTCTCAAGCTTCATCATAGCCAATATCAATCAAGAATCAAGAACTGCTCTCAAGGGTGTGGCAAAGAAGTCGGTTGGCTCGATTTCGGGAATGAGAAGAACAACCCGTAAGTCCGCATGAGTGATGGTGACTTGTTTGTGATTGAGAGTCACAACATCGCACTTTGACCCTTGATCCTTTGCATTGAATTCCGTAATTGTTGAATGTAGATCTCCCAGATCAGTAGCAGAGTGTGAGAGCATGTTCGGTAGGGATGATTCTTTAGAATATCCACAAGAATGAGACAAGAAGATTCGAGCATGTGAGGGTTTCAAAGTCAACCCTAAGGTTGTTCTTTCCAATCTTTCTCGATAGCCATTAGGGAAGATGTCAAGAATTGTGAGAACTTCGGTGCATCCACATTCATTCGAGCAACCATGTCGTGATCTCAAAATAACATTAGCCAAAAGAACCAACATATCGAAAGACATAATGTTAGTCAATGTAAGGTTTTATTGTCTAATTATTGAATGTACAGTGTTAATGATTGTTACGAGTCCTAAGTCACTTGTTTGTCCAATAGTCCAATGACGTCGTGAAACGTTTCGTGAGTTAGTTAACTTTAAGTTTTAAAGTTTATGTTATCACTTATAGTTCACAACATATCAAACGTTTAAGTTTATTAGTGACATTATTGGATTCGTGACGTTATGATTCATTTATTTACAAGTTTGCACGCGTAACAATTCAAAACGAAGGTTTGATCAAGGCTTATGCGTAGGAATAGTAGCTTATGCGTAAACAGAGAAGTATACGCGTAGACGCAAGCTTATGCGTAGGATCCTTACTTACGCGTAAGAAATGTTACGCGTAGGAAAAGGGGACCTTATGCGTAGAGCTTACGCCAGAGGCGATAAAAACCTTACGCGTAAGGCTTACTCGTAAGAGTAGACCTTATGCGTAGAGTCATCACACGCATATCCTTCACAGTGATACGCCGTAGTCCCATTGTAGAACCTCACGCTGTAATGCTTACGCCGTAAAATTTCTCTTACGATAACTTTCTACGCGTAAGGTGATCCTTATGCGTAGAGTAACAAAGACCTTGATTCGAGTTTTAAGCGCAACAAGCCCGAAATAAAATCATCATATCATCAATCTTAACACATATATTCATTTTAAAACAGATTATGGCATGAAAACTTGTTAAACAGCTTTACGCAGAGAAGTCATACGCGTAAGTCAAAACCCTAGAGTTTAAGAATTACGATATGATTTCTAGCCATAGGAATTGCACCAAACGTTTTCGGTAGGTCTTAGGTGTTGTGAGAGTCTAATAACCAAGTTTTAACATCCAAAACGCAGTGAATCAAAAATACCCAAACCTAAGAACATTAAACCCTAAATTCCAATTGTTTATTCAATTAGTGTTTCGGGTTGTTATAGGCCTGAAATCATTAATTCAACATGATATAAACATCACACAACAATCTTTTGACCAAAAACCTTCACATTTGAAAACGCCCAAAATTACGATAAACCCTAATTTTGAAATTCACTCAATTCGTGTATCCGGGTTCGCTTAAGTGATGAAAATGAGTTTATTGATGTAAGAAACACATTTTAACACTATCTTTCTAACCACAAACACCAAACACGATTATGTGTTCATACGCATACGCCAGAGAACACAAAATCATCCATAGTTAAAGATCCAACCGTTAATTTTCAAAACGATTTAAAACCATTGTTTGTAATCTTGTTAGGAACACAAAGACACTTACAAATTGAAGATCTAAAACACGGATTTCTTGAACGAATTTTAAGCGTAGGATTTGTTAGTTGAGAGTAATAAATGTGAAGTGAAGAAATTAGGTGGGGTGTTTTTATTAAAAGTAACTTTAAGCTTTTGGCAGTTTTGGTCCCTCCACCTTTTCCTTTTACATACAAAGCCATTTAACTTCCATTTTGGTTACCAAACAAAGATATTAAAAAAGAAACTTGATGACACTCCCCCTCGACTTTAAAAAAATAATGAAAGGTTATAAATTTTAGTCCGAGGAGTGTCATTGAACCGTAAAATTTACCACCATTGATAAAAGAAACAACCGGATAGGATAACATGCAAGTACATAGATATTTTGAAACAGCTATATTTATTTTCTCCCTCAACACTTGATCGTAAAAATACCGAATTTTGAAAGATTTGAGTGTTGACGGAAGAGATGTACTTGACATGTTTAAAGAAAAATTAGATAGAAGAATATTTTTGTTGTTTTATCGTTTTTATATTTTTGTATTTTGTTTTGAAAATTATTTACAAAAGAGATTTTGGTGTTTGATGTTTTTAAGATTGCTTTAGGAGGTCATCCAATTCCTCTTGAGTCAAACACCTCATACCAATCCGTGGACCAACTCATTAAACCTAGCGGAGGCAAGGCTTTGGTGAGAAGATCCGCCAATTGGTATTCTATACCCATGGTATAATTCAACAAGCACTGCTCCACGTGGTCCTTGATGAAATGATAGCGAAGATCGATGTGCTTTGATTTCAATGTCGAATCGAGTTGCACGAGATCGCAATGGCACTCGATTGTCGCAGACATCGATTCTCAAACACGTAACCATAGTCTTTGAGTTGTGTTCTCATCCGGATGACTTGAGCACAACACGCGGACATGGCTACATATTCTCGCTCGTTGATGACAACGATGTACAATCCTGCTTCTTTGATTGCCAAGACACCGCTTATCACCAAGAAATTGTAGTGCTCTCAAGTACTTTTCCTCGAGTCTAAGCATCCTGCGTGGTCGAGATCTCAAAAGCGATTAGTTCAAAACCGAATCCTTCGGATACCGATCCCCAAGTTAATGGTTCCCTTGATGTATCGGAGGATTCTTTTAGCCTCGAGAGGTGGGTTTCAGCTTGGTCGCGATCGATAACGGGAGCATAGATAAACGGCAAAGACAATATCAGTCTCGCTAGTCGTTAGATACATGAGAGACCCAATAATACTTGGTATTTGGTAGGGTCCACTAATTTCCCATGTAAATCAAAGATCTAGCTTCTTGGTATGAGTCATTGGTGTGGCATAAGTGTCACGTGTTTTCATTCCAAATTTGTTTAACAATTCAAGGGCATATTTGATCGACTCAAGAAAATACCACGGGTGATTGATGAACTTGTAGTCCTAGAAAGAACGTAAGTTCACCCATCATGGACATTTCAAAATTTTTCTTCATTAGTTTTGCAAAAGCGATTGAGTACTTTTTATGTGTAGACCCAAAATGATGTCATCCACGAAATTTGAACAATTAAGATATGTGCCCGTGATATTGTATAAAAGAGTAGGGTCGACCAACCTTTGGTGAAATTATTAGCAATGAGGAAAGATGATAGCTTATCGTACCATGCCCGAGGAGCTTGTTTGAGACCATAAAGAGCTTTGTTCGCTTTGTAGACATGGTTCGGGAACTCGGGATCAACGAATCCTTCCGTTGGTCGACATAAACCGCTTTTTCGTTGTCCATTGAGAAACGCAGCTTTGACATCCATCCGAAAGACCGTCATATTCATATGAGCCGCGAACGCGAGAAATATCCGAACGACCTCAAGACGAGCAACCGAGCAAAAGATTCTTCAAAGTCTATTCCTCTTCCCGACGATAACCCTTAGCAACTAGACGTGACTTGTTTCGGATTACGCCCTTCAAAGATCCAATTTGTTTTTCCAAATCCATTTGAGACCAATGACGAGACCCTCGTTGGTCTTTCAACCGCCCCCATACTTCAAGACGCTTGAATTGGTTGAGTTCTTCTTGCATGGATTCAATCCAATTGTCTTTTGTCATTGCGCCTTTAATGTTTTTAGGCTCGATTGGCGACATGGTGAGTGCATAAATGCAATGTTCACCATCTCGTGTGAAGACGTTGTCTCGTAACGACCGTTTGATTAGGGTTGCCAATAATGTTTGCCGAGGATGGTCTTTTGTCCATCGATGTGTAGGGTTGATGTTGGTATACATTGTGCGATTCGAGGATTCAAATGGTTTGTTGATGATTCCGCGACATCGTGCAGCAGGTCATTAGCAAACGGGTTAAAGAACGATTTGGATCAAAATCTGCAGTGGGGTACTTCATTAAGAACATCATCACCGGTTCATCATTGTTGGAAGCGGTTTGTTCAACTGCTGTGTGGAGTCAATCGGTGGTGCTTCTTCAACAAGAGTTGTTGTAGCGGTGTATCGTATAAGAGTATTATCGTTTGAGCAATGAAAACAATGGATACACCTTGAGCACGCTCATCAATATCGCCACCGAACAGTGGAGCAAATAACCTTTCCATTTGTTGACGAGTGAGTGGGGCTTTGTTCACCGATGATGGGGTTGAGGGAAGTTTAAGCGGTTGTGACCGGTTCCAAGTCATATACTCGTAAGCCATTTCCGTAAGTTCATCAAAATGAGCATGAATCGCTTCCATAACATGCTTTGTACGACGATTCCATATCCGTAACCTTTAGAATTCTCACAATATCCAATGAAGACCCCAATGTCGCCTTTGGCTTTGAGCTTTCCAAAATCATCACGATCATTATTCGGATAGCAAAGGGATCCAAATACATGAAAGTGTTTGAGATTCGGTTTATGGTTGTGGAGAAGCTCAAACGGTGTTTTGTTGTGGCGCTTAGTAATCATAGAACGGTTTTGAGTATAGCATGCAGAGATACGACTTCGCCCATAAGTAACTGGAAGTTTAGCATTGATTAACATTGTTCTTGCGCCCACTAACGCTCGGTTTCGCTCTTTCAACAACTCCGCTTTGTTCGTGTACGTGCAATAGATGTCCGATGTCAATTCCCACTTTCTCATAAAATTCACGAAGGGTTTGGTTAACAAATTCGGCCTTTGTCTGCTCGATTTGTCCGACGGTGTTTCGAGTCGAACCTCAGATTTTCATGAGAAAGGTGATGATCATCTTTGAGCTTGGTCTTTGCTTCAAGAAAGTAGACCCAAGTCCATCGTGAGTAGTCATCAACAATTACTAAGATGTAGCGCTTGCCATTGATCGCTTGCACGCCGATCGGGCCACACAAATCCATGTGAAGAAGATGAAGCACATGTCGAGAGTCGTGTTCCACCTTTGAAGGAAAATGAGCACGAGTGCTTTTCCCTTGTTCACAAGTCGAGCAAAGGTGATCTTTTGAATACCGGAATCGGGGAGTCCTTCAACTAGTTTGTGTCGAGCAAGGTTGGTGATGGTTTGAAAGTTTAGATGTGAGAGACGACGGTGCCATAGCCGTGATTTTGTTGATGTTGCCTTTGAAAGTAAGCGATGGGAGATGAAGCAACCATGTCTTGCATAGAGATAGTGTAAAGACTAGAATTACGCGAGCGGACATAAGGTCATTTCCTTGTAGATCACGAATGAAACAAGTTTTCTCCCGAAAGCAACCTCCAAATCTCCATCACAAACCGACTCATCGAAAACAGACAGTGACCGAGGCCTTCCACATAGTAAACCCCGCTAATTTCGATGTTCCCATTGATATAGTCTCCGTAGCCCATGATAGTCGCAAGTGATCATTCCCGAACTGACAAAGGCCAATGAACTTTGCAATAAAGTTTGATAACAGCTTAAGGTTGCCCGTCATGTGTCGGAACATCCGCTATCAACAATCCAGAGAATGATCTCAGATCACCTACATTACACACATACGACACATATGGAATAGAAGTAGATGTGGAACCCGAAATGTTAGAGGGTTCCGAGCGCTTATAGTAGACATACACACATCAATAACTTTAGGCATCCATTTAAATCCTAGTGTGTTATATATCCATTTCGCCATCTATAACTACTATTTGCTTTAGTCTTAGTGAATGCACTAGGTGGTACTACATTCTTAGGAGGTGAAACCGAGCTACAGTGGACAACAATGCTTGCCTTAGAATCTAAAGAAGGCGGTCTACCAAGCACGACTTAGAATGATTAGTGGGCCTAGAGGTATTCCGATTCTTAGGATTCCGTAAACGAGAGATTATAGCTTTAGCAACACATTTGTCATGACAATCGAATTCATACTTTTACGACAAATAACACAAGGTGCATCGATCGAATATCAAAAGTACTTAAAGGTTTAGCATTCGTTACATCACTATTTCTATTACATTTGCCGACGCAATATCTATAGTGGAAGCAACGTGAGTCTTATTCATAGTCCTAGGGTGTTCTTCTACTTTAGCATTCCTTATTGATCTTTTCTTAGGTCGCAACTTCCTATTCTTCGATTGAGTGCTCCTAGGCCGTGAAGTGCGGACGCTTGGAAAAGACGCAACTATTCTTGTTTCAAGAGAAGGAAGCACGTTAGCAACTTGTGATTTGGCAAGTAGGGATTCTAGGTTCACGATTACTAAGTGTTACCGGTGCTATTCTCTTAATCACGGTAGGCGGAAGTAGTTCATACTTTCCTAACATTTCTCTTAACTTAAAGATAGTGTGAATCAAATCTTGATTTTCGTAACGAATATTACCAAGCAAAATGCATGACTTCTCTAGTGTGTGCAAGATAGTGATCAAGTTCGTTTGATGCTTCATGACGAGTCTTATTGAGTAAATCAAATATGACACCATATTCTGTTTAACTTTTACAAGTTCTTGTTCATATTTTGAGATTTGACTTTTCAAAGACACGTTTTGATCATCCAGCTTGCTCAATTTTAGGATCAAGATTTTGCATGCAATCGAGCGATTTTGTTTTGAAAACAAGTTGTTGATTGTGAATATCTTTTGACACCAATTAAGACGACGTTTTGCATTGGAAAGTTCGTAATCAATCGCTCATTTTCGCTTTTAAAGACTCGATCCGAAGCACATTATCGAGATTCTCAACAGCTACAACATTATCAACAAGACGCAGAGATATAATCGATGCATATGACACGTAATTCAATAACACAATATTATGGATATCAAGACGATAACATCATTCAAGAGTCGATCAACATCTTTTCTCAACATTTTCTTTTTACGTTTAGTATTAGAAATAGATGTTTCGTTTTCTCGAAAACGACCTTCATCACTCCAAGTTCCTTATGAAAGTCCTGCTCCCAAGACAATGCACAATTTTTCAAATTTTAACATTTGGTAAAAGATTTTTCCGAAAATGTCTCTTTGTTCTCGCGCAGAGGCGATTGAAAATGTTGAACTTTGATTTCGTAATGATATTCTATCTCATGTTGTAAAGTTTTGAGGTCACCATGAAAATGTCAAAATATCTAAGAATTTTTGATTTTCGTGTTTTGAGTTTACTTCACTAATGGAAGGTAAAGGACCATAAATTTGTGCATAACTGGTTGGGGATTAACATTAGAAGACTCATACGCTTTTATGATAACCCTTGGTGTGTTAGAAGAATCCGTTGGTGTGACGAAAGTGACCGGTTTTGAATAATTAAAAGGTTTGTTGTAAACAACAGCTTTTAATTTTGATCGACTCGCCTTCTCGCATCTAATTCCTCTTGACGATGATATTCAACAACACTCATAATGAATTATCAATTTTATATTCGCACCGGAAACTTCGTGATTTGGTTTGAATGTTTTGGTTGAAAGCTTAGGTTTGTAATCGCAAGATTCGTCCATATCCATTTGGATTGGGTTTTAAAGTAAACTTTTCAATAGCGCATCGACTCACCATGTTTGTAAACAACAGCTTTAAACTCTTTAAGTTTGCGTTGTGTCGATAATTTCTTCAAGATGATCATCTATTCGCTTCGTGGAATGCTTTTTGTATGCAGAGAACTGTTTTGACAAGTTAACAACTCAACCTTAGCTTTTGATTTTCCAAGGTAAGAGCGTTAATTTGCTTTTTATGTTCATGTTTCAGCTTGTTCTATTTCGCACAACAAAGCATTCTTCAAGCGGCTAGATCACGATCCGTCTCTAAATATTTTTCGCTTTGATGAGATTTAGCAAAGTCGCTTCAAAACCTTTTTCACGGTTTTCTTGAGTTTTGAAAAAGTTGAGTTGCATTTTAAACATTCAAAATCCTTGGTTAACAAAGCATTTTACTTTTAAGTCCCGATTTAATGCACAACATTCTTCAATTTGGGATTGTTGGTCTTTAAGTAAAAGAGCAAGATCCGATGAGGCAAAGTTCGGCTTGTTCAACGGAAGTCACCACATGATCATTATTTAGATCCTCAAGTATAACCACGAGTCAATTTGATTGTCAAAGGAAACCATAAGGTCATCTTGATCGTCAAATGTAACTACGGGTCTAATTGAAAATCGTCGGAATGAGATGTAGATGACTCATTTTGAACACTCTAAGCCTTGCCGGATTCGGATGTTGGCGGAGATATTAGATCGAGATAAATATGGTTTGTTCGGCACCGAGACAAGCCATCGTTGTCATACACTGGGCCTGTGTCACTCATGTGTAACTCATGCATATTAGCCATCAACATAATAACCGCATTAGCCTCGCAAGTCCTCCATATCATCATCCGAGTCTCGATCCGCCATAAAACTCGTTTTGTTTGTGAGAGTTCCACCACTTCATCCTTAAGAGCCAAAAGAAGAGCCTCTTTGAAATAAGCACCGCCTTAGTCCTCGGCTTTGGGCATGCATTAGCCAGTGTCCCTTCTCATTGCGCTTGTAGCATCAAGACCATTCAACCCATTCTCGAGCATTTCCTGCTCCACCACTTGAGCTCGTTGTTGTTCCTACCCATAGCATTAAACCCTTGACCACCTCCCATCCGACGACCATAACCACGATTCTCGAACTTCAACTCGTCCATTGTTCACAACACCGATTTCGTATATTAGATGAGGAACGAATACGATTGTTGGATTTGTTGGTATAACGGCTAAAAGCATTAGCAATCATAACAAATCCTTGTTGCAATGCTTCGAACGGATCGGATTCCTCATTAGTTTGACTATGAAGTGCTTGATCATTGTTGTTGTTGTAAGGAACCAATTGATTTTGTTGAGGTTGCCGTGATTGATCGCTTGGTGTGACCGAGGCGCTTGGTTGAGTTGCTTGTTGAGGAGGATAACTGCTTTGAGCATACAAGGCAAGTTGTTGATTTTCCGGATTAGTCGTTGAAGCAATTTGAGCACGGAGAATCCTTTCCTATCAACTTCCTTTTCATGAGGCTTCAAGTAATCGTACAACAATCCATATGTAGAATGATGCATGTTCTTCGCTTGACGGAGAAAAATGACATACTTCTCCCATTCGTGACCAAGACAACTCAGAACTTAGTATTCACCGCAATTCTTGGCATGATGATGTTGTGTTTATCCAAATCATTGATGATGTCTCGAAAATCGATGATGATAAGACTCTAGTGTCTCTCGTGTTCAATCATGAAGTGTTCATAAGCCAAGTAAATTTTGGATTCCATATCTTCCCGATTGAGTGCAGATCCTTCCATAAGTAGATGAATATGTTCCCACATTTTCTTTGCGTCTTTTGAGCATCAACACTTCAAGAATTGGGTTTGGTAATCCTAAAAGGATATATTGCATTGCAAGCTCATCAACTTCATAGTGTAGAAGTTCTTCGGATTCAAGTCCGCAACAAGAGCAATGTTTGATTGTTCATCTCTTGGTGGATTAGCATTAGGATCTCCGCACAATGACATTAGGCATCTCAAATGGACCTTCCAAGATAACCTTCTTTAAGAACTTTCCATGTGGCTTCTTCGGATCACAAAACCTAAAGAACCTTATCACCCATTGATCGTAGTTTCGGAGTGAGCATTGGAGGTCTATCAAGTGATCCAACCTCATGAATTGATTGTTGGCTGCTTAAAGCTTCACACATCTTTGCAAACCAAGTGGGTTCCTTCATAGGGTTCCTTGATGGATGTTGATTGAATTCATTTGTGTAGGGTTGAACTTGAAGACTGGGTGGTGTTTGAACCATTTGTGGTGGAGGAATTGCTCCAAGTTGTGGAGTATGTTGTTGATTAAATTGTTGTTGATAAATTGCTTGTTGTTGATTTCATTGTTGATGTTGTGGACTTAGTTGTTGTTGTCGTTGAGAATAAGTGTAACGGAAATAGTTAGAGTATGGTGGTTGTGACATGTTGATAAACTTGTGTTATAAAATGGATCTTTGTAGTCGAATGAACCTTAGTTGATGAAGTGTCCTTAGGCGAGAAATCACAATAAACCAAGTAGCACTTATGCGTAAAACACCAAAGTTACGCGTAACAATCAAGAGTTACGCGTAGATTTAGCTTACGCGTAAGTAGGGAAAAGACTCTAAAGTTAGGCGAGACACAAAGTTAGGCGAGAAAGTTAGGCGAGGATTACCTTATGCGTAAGACTAGGCTTAGGCGTAAGATGAATCTTATGCGTAGGATTTCTACGCCGTAAGCTTTATGCTTATGCGTAAGTTTAGGTTTTGCCCAAATGATCTTTTACACTATCACAAAGGCAAAAGATATCCAAAGTCGACGATTTTCAGCTTATCCAAGCAAGAAAACACGGAGTAAACCACTAAAATGAAGATCAAACCACGGATAAAGTTACGCGAAGATTAGGGTTTTGATACGCGTAATCTTACTCGTAAAATGATTATGCCCAAAGATGTTTCTAAACCAGATTTTTGTGATGAGATAGCTTCAATATCACCAAAATAACACAAAAGTGTGAAACTTGATGAACCAAAACTCCTAAAATGGTTATGCGTAGGACGAACCCTTCAACAAAAACTAGCTTAAAACGATATCCACGCATAAAGTTTGAAACTTTTGCCAAAAACAAGTATTTTAACACCTTAAAACGTTGAAAGTACAAGAATCTTGGATTAAAAGTGTAAAAACGAGTTTTAAGCGAACCAAAGTATCACGTTATTCTACGCGAGGACCAAAACCCACTTCAAGAAATAACGATTCACCCAACTAGTTAGGCGATTGATACCATCGTTAGGTCACTAGTTTTACAACACAAGCTTAATAGAAAGAGATAAAGGCGATTGAACAATATCCAAACACACACACACATGATATATGAAACGGTTTAGGCGTAGATATGTATGTGAAAGAAATAAATTGAACAACCAACCCTCAGTGAGGGTTATACAAGACTATTTATAGGCAAGGAGCTAGGGCAACACTCCCACTCCTTCCCTTTCTCCTTATTGGACATGGGCCTAAGCTTATGGGCCTTCTACATAAGCTAGACCTTAAACAAACATAAAGGCCATAATAAGCTACCTATTACATATGAATTACTAACACTTGATTTAGGTTTAGGAGTGATTCCAACATTTTATCACATGTATGTTTTGATAAATCTTGAATTGGGGAAGACTCCAATAATATATTAATGAATCAATTATGTGCAATTTGGTATATTTCAATTATGGCTTACGCAATCGATTCGTCGATGTATGTGGATCACTTTCAATTGTGCGAGTGAAACCCTAGTTAATATATACATTAATTAACCTAGATATTGATTATTAATAGACTTTATCAAATAAGTTGCATATGGCTATTTTTTTACACGTATTAATTACTTGTTTGTTTATTATGTACGACACGTTTTAAGCAAAGGGTAATTTTAAATAGAAAAATAAATTGGACTAAACAATGGTGAAATTTGATTTATTTTGAAGAGTTAAATTTTCAATAAGTTTAATTGATTGAGGGTTTTGGTACAAATAGTGAGAACGGCTCATCCAATTTTGACAAAATATAAGAAGGGTACAAGGAGGGGAGCGCATTAAATTGTGACCCGAAAGAAGGAGGTTATTGCTTCAGTGCTGACCAAATTCTCCGCTTATTTGTTCGTCAAATTGGAGTTACCAAGTAGGTTATAAATGTACAAAATCATCTTAAGGGCGAATTAGCTTTAATTTCATGCGCCACTTTTGTGGTAATTATCCGAAACACTAATTCTTTAGACTTATGCAAAAGTACGATATAATGGACGATAATTAAAGGTAAATTCCTTGATTGGTGAAACCAATACCTCAATCAAAACTTTGATAATTTGAACTTTACGAATTGGTTAATAAAAAGTTTTTTTTTATTATAAAAACTATTGATACGAAGTTGTATGCATGCTTCTTCGTACATGTTTGATTTGACACCATAAATCAAAATTAATACCCTTTTAAAATTAAGTTAAATGCCATCTAGTTAAAGGAA
Source organism: Chrysanthemum lavandulifolium (assembly GCA_022545495.1). Lineage (NCBI taxonomy): Eukaryota > Viridiplantae > Streptophyta > Magnoliopsida > Asterales > Asteraceae > Chrysanthemum > Chrysanthemum lavandulifolium. The sequence continues at coordinate 158,878,445 of CM040246.1, forward strand.
CACTCGAAGTTGCAATTTACATCATGTGGGAACTTGGCGAGATTGTGATGGAAAGGTAAATCTTCGTGTGAAGTCAGACCTTGCATGGACATATTTGCAGTTCTTTAAGTTAGACGACTTAAATTGAGTAGTAAGTGAGACCTAGACTCAAGGCACAAGATGGGATAAAACATGTTTATATTTGCAATAGCGTTGGAAAATGTAAATCCCATAATGATCTAGGAATTGGAAAATGTTTGCCAATTATTATTCGACAGATTACCTTATTATGTGCTTTCATTACTAGCAGATCAACTAATGTAATGGAACTATGATAATTTGGATTCTAATTTTTGAGAAAAAAATTATATGGTTAGATGAATATTACCTTGGGTATTTTATTTTCTTGAAAAGTTTAATTATCAAAAATACTAAAATTGAATTTTGCAAATTCTTTAAATGTATTAATGCAACATTAAACCGTAAACGTAGGTTATTCCTGTATTGGTAAATTGATCTACACCTGTAAGGGTTTTTGGTAGAGTCAACTTTGCTAAAAGAATAAACCTAGTCCTCTTTTTATAAGAAAGAGTGAGATTCAATCCTATTCCTTTTCATGAATGAGAAAGGTATGATAAGACAAATTAGAATTGTCTAAATTCTAAATACATAACTCGTAAGCAAATTTTAATAGTTAAGAAAATTGCATATTTTCTGAGTTATTAAATTAGAAGCTAGACTAATTTACTGTAAATTTGTTAAAAGACAAACTAGCATATTTTATCTAGTTGTTGTGCTTTGACCATTTAAAAGTACTACTTACAATTGTTGGAATAGTAAAACTATTAAGAAAGAAATTGCATGCCCAATTATTCAAGTTAATAGCATTGATTGGTAATTCATCATCTACATAGTAGAATACACTCTTTTAGTACATAAGTAATTGTTATGTATGGACTTTCTCAAAAGTGTAGGGAAGTAAATAGAACACTATTTTCTTTCACTTTGGTTAATGAAACACTTATAATGTTGTCAAATCCAAGGGAGTATTGTGTTCTTATTATCGAATAAGGAATTAATGTAATGATCTCTAATTCGATGGGAGTTACAAGCTTTGTCATCTTGGTAGTAACCTGATTATCTCTAGAATGTCTTAAGATAATTACTTTCCACTTGTAGACACTTATGTTTTCAAGGATAGTCATGTACGTTTCCTTAGTAGACAATGAAGTAGTTCTACATCTACTAGTTATGCTAATATCAATGACACAATCATATTGGTCACATAAACAAACATATGTTGTGTTGTTTATCTGCTACATGATGTTGTTCCATGCACAAGTGGGAGAAATCTATATTGTGTGCAAGGTACAACATATAGGTATATGATTTAAGGGATTCTCTTGACTACAAGGTAAGAGACTAACGTTATAATATGACTTGTACATATCTAATTCAAGAAAACACTTGGTGTTGCAATTTACGTCATGTGAGAACTTGGCGAGATTGCAACAACAAAGTAAATCTCCATGTTACGTGGGATCGTATCTGGAATAAATTTACAGTTTCAAAATTAGACAAGTATTTAGAACATGTGTCAAAATGATATATAAGACTACTTCAAATTAGATATTTATGTATTATTAGAATGACATAAATAAATGAAGTAATATAATACTACTTCAATTTATTTATTTATGTATTTTGGAATGAGATAAATGGAAAATAATGTAATCCTACATTATTGTAAAGTAAATAAATTAACTTGAAATTACTATTGAAACCAAGAGTTGTGTTCATAATTACTTTAGTTAAACATGTTTATGATTTATTGTAAAGACATAAACATAAAGTCTTTTAAGACTTATAATAAAGTAAGACGTTAACTTGTTATGTTTTTTAATTAAGAAATATACAAGAAGTCATTGAGTTGATCAATGATTTATAACGTATAATGGGATTATAACAGTTTATGTTTTCTTGATGAGGCATGGATATGAAGTGAATTTGGTTAAAGAGTACTTGTGTTATAAAACATGAAATTGGTTTGGAAAGTCTATTATACCATTAAGTTGACTTAGTTGGTAAATAGATAAGCCAAAAGGAATATGTTTATCTTGTATTGTTAGATTGTCTTACAATATTAATTCTAATGAATACCACAAGTTGATGGTATATTCAGTTAGGAGAATCAAACTCTATTTGATTTGTTTGATTCAAGATAACCATAACTTCTTTCTTAAAAAGTAACAAGGTTAGAAAAATTGAGTATTGATTGAATATACACAATATGACTCCAACCTAAAAGATTAATAAAACACCATTTTATTATGGAATGTGATGAATCACATTAAGTTTTAAAATTGAAGATTCTGAATTTATTAAACTACTTATGAATAGGTTATTAACAAACTAAAGTCAGGAATTATCAATGTGTATTTGTAATGTCCCAAAAAGAGAACAATGTAGTTTTGCTCTAATTGCTAAGTATATATAGATAGTCTATATATTACAAAAGGCAAGTGGGAGTTTTTTTTATCTTGAAAGATAAAATTACAAGATACATTATTTTCTTAAATACACTAGTAAATATCATGATGAGGCTAGATATGAAATGTTAACCTCAAGATGATGAAATTTTCATTCATAGATCTGCAAAGATATCCGAGATATTTGATTTATATGCTGAGAAGAACATGAGTTACAAGATTATAGTAAACCTGATAACCATTATGATGGATTACCAAATATTGAATTGGGTAAATTACTCATACTATGAATGTTAAAGATGTTGTCCATAAAGATAATCAATTTTGGAAATTTGGTTTATCTTAATAGTTAGACTAGAGAATGAAGATATGTTTCTTCAAAGAGATGGAAAACTCTAGTGGTTTAAATCTCTGTGTAGAAAACATATGGACAAAATTGTACACATATTTAATGCATGTTTTATGACAAGATTATTTATCATACTTAAGCAATTAAATATGATTGAATATTCTTTCCTAAACACATTAAATATATAAAGATGATAATTGTCATACTTGTTTTCATTAATATGAAATATGACAATGGAATATCAAAACTCTTTCTTGAGAAATTACTTGAGCAATGACGGTAAGTAATCGAAAGGTTTTTTGAATTCATATAATCTTTGGAAGTGTACGAAGTGCAATAATTCATGATAGGATAAATGCATGCATCAATGAAATTATTCTTATGTTTAAATCCTAGTTTTGATTTATAATTGAAATAAGATAAATTTTAAGTATTCCTGAAAGCTAGTGGGAGTATTATGTTAAGGTTTTAAATCTTATGTGTTGTATAACATATAGGAAGTAACATTCCTTGTAAGCTAAATGTTAAGTCTTAGATTGAAATGAAACTTCACTTGTAAGATTTAAGAATTAAAACATACAACCTTGGAATAAATGTTTATTATTAATAAACATGTGCAGTAAAATAAATGATTCTAATAAAACATGATATATCATTTGGGAAATGGATAAATAACTTTTGACAAGATAGAACATGAATGAAATCTAAGTTTGACATGTAGATTCATCATATAAATCATGTTGTGTATTAAAATTGTTGTATCATTCTTGAATAAGAAGTGATTTGACAACATCGATATCTAACTAAAAGTTATTAGATAACTTGTGTAATGAATATTCTAATAGAATTACATTCTCAGCCTGGAATTGCTCCTAGATTCTATGGATGAACAATATGTAAAATTGTTGTGCAAATTTTCATCAGCTACAAACTTGAAAGTTTGGAAGACGTCAAGCATTACACAATAAGATATTAAAGTTTACGGAGTTTTAATGAGCATATTGTTGTTTGTATACAATGATGATGGTTTAATTGAAATGACACTCAATACTAGTCATGGTAGAATTTCATCCTTGTTCATGGCCATGTGAACTAGTTGTGCTACTAAAAGCGTTGTTGCATTATACATTAAAAGAATAAGAATACTTTAAACTTTAAAATGTTTGAAAGTTTAAATTGTCATAAATTAGTGATAGAGGATGTCACACACTTTATGAATTATTATGTGGATTGATGAATGCACACATACAAAGACTTCACTAATTACGATAGATCAAGTTGGTTGATTTATGCCTTGTCAACAAGTATGATTATCATTACTTGAGGCATAATTCATCAACTGGAATTTTCATGCATTGATCTATTTAGTATTTGGATAAAGGATGTTAAACATTATTATAATAAATCAAATACTTGGTATGTTAGATTTTATAATATATTGTATCCTATATTTTCATGTTTAATCCGTGAATAAATTTATTTATTCTAAATCGTCTGTTGTCAATTAATGATATGGGAGTATCGTTAAATTAAGACAAATCTGAGTGATTTGGTAGAATATACTTAAAAGTACATTGATGAGAAAGCATACCAATTTCAGATGATATTCAATGAATTGAATATAGGACTTATCCCAACTACATAATTTACTTTATGGATATTGTTATAAGTAAATTGTGAATAGTTATCCTCAGACTTGAGATACCAGATAAGTGTCATAAATGTAATGCATTTCTGTGGGGCAACTTAACGCTATACGTAATTGGTAGTCATAAGGGTTGTTTTCAGGTGTGTTGCAAAGTTTGTGGGTTAGTCTCGTAGTCAAGATAGAATTTGTTCCTTCAAATTTATTTGGAGTTTAATACTGTTGGGACCCTCGTTGGGTTGACAAGATATTTGTGCGGCCGCACCCAAAATCTCCCCTGAATATGTTCAGAAGATTTGGTAATCTTGGTCAATCACTTAAAACGAGAAACAGAATAGTTGAATAAAGAATGACTTAATTCCATATCTTTATTTAACATGGTATTAGAAACAAAAGGATAATAATAATGAGATTTTATTAAAAGGTTTTCCAGGAGCCTTGCTCGAGTTGTACTAGAGGCATCGAAGTGTTGCTAGACGCTAACTGATATGATCACTCTATTAAGATATATCCAAGTGGGAGTTGTTAGTTTTAGGATATAAATTAGCAGTCGTGAGTTAGGATCGAACTCGAGACCACAGGATTGCACGCTTTACGTATGAGAATTAAAGTTAATAATTAAATGTAAAATGTTATATTTATTTATTAATTACACGAAATATATACCGACGTTAAGTTAATTAAGTGTAATGGACTAACGATCATTAAATGTTAAATGAAAGGACTAAATACTAAAATAGAGATTGGGAAGGTTCCGGAATCCCTTTCGGATATGGAAACTGATCGGCCTAGGGATCCAAAAATCCCAACTCACACTTAACTTGGAAACAAAGTTATCTTGGGTATAAATACAAGGCCTAGGGTCTTTGTATTCTATCTCTTGTACTCATAACCTAAAAACCAAAAGGTGTTTGTGTGTTTTTTGTGTCCAACCGATCGTACATCCCTAAAGGGTGGTCGATCACTTTGTTTTTTTAAAACAAATATTTTTATGTGATTAAAACTAGCATTACTTTAATTTGATTTACTACGTGTGTACAAGAACGTGATACTAACATACTTTTGTTGGTATCTTGGATTGAATTACAAACACGGTAAGGGGTAATTCTTATAATCCTATAAATCCTAATTAGGGTTCATCACTTGCTAGTTTTGTGGAATTGATTATTGTTCGGCTAGAATAAAAAAGGTACGCATACTTTATGTTTATGTTAGTTAGTTATTCATTATATGTTCTGATGAGCGTATAACGCGTTCTGGGTCAAATGAACTTCCTTTTCTTTGAGCAAGTTTTTCAACACCCAAGGCAGTGAACCTAATCGTTGTAGTGTAGTATTGGGTAAGCCTCGGGTACTGATATCGTTCTCTACGGGAATAGGAATGCTAGTGAGAGATGTACTATGCTAAGGTTTAAGGTTGAGGAAGATTTTTTTTTATCTTTTTATATTTGTTTATAAAGCTAAGGGTAAAATCTCGGGGTTTGGATTTGGGGGTTGGTACTTCTATCGATTACTTCTACTATCTAATTATCTAAACTAAGGGTAGTCTTATGTCTATTGATGTGTGCTCGTATGATGATTAAAAATATGTCTACCTAGATACTATTACTCCCTAGTTATATTTTATTGGTGGTTGAATTGTCACGTCCTTATTCTTAACGCGTTGTGTTTTCTAAGGTCGTAGGGTATGCTTTTATTCCTAACTCTTTAAGACTACCTTAAGGTTATTGCCTACGAAATCTCTAGGATTCATAAACTAACTCTAAGGTTATCTTTGGATGTTTAGTCTACAACTCCGCTAAGTGAATATAAACTAAGGTTCACAAAGATTACTCAAGCATTAAAAACACAACGATAGCCTAGTGCAATCCTAAAGCCAATTACAATTATGATAAGAGACAACCAATCAATAATTAATAACTAGGTTTCATAAATCTAAGCAAACACACAAGAAATTTAGCCGGACATGTTAAACTTGCAAGCATACACACATACAATCGAAGACATAATGAAATCAATGGAGTAAATTACTTATCTTGATGTAAAATTGGGTATGAGAACCCTAAGATACTGTCCAAACCGGACCAAAATCGTGTTAGGTTTTTACTCCACAAGTCTACCTCTCTAAATTATGAAAATTTGGTTTCTATATATAGTTTTACAACTGCGACTGCGTCACCTTATAGTCAGATCGCCGTCAGATCGCCGTCATTAGGGTTTCGTCTTGGCCAACTCATCATTGGGACGGTGTCACGTTGTGGTTGTGACGCCATCAGTCTTCAGCAGTGACGTCGTCTGCATCTGGATCTAGGCCGTCTGAGAAGAAAAGTCTTCGTGACGCCCTTACTCTTCAAAGCTTGACGCCGTTAGGTGTAAAATAGTAAAAATCGCTACTGAGTCGTCACAAATTTAGTTACATAGAGAGGGACGGTGTCGCCCTCTGTTTGGCCGTCAGGTGTAATTCCAGCAGCTTGAGTGTCTTGATCTTGACTTAGCCATTTTCTTCACATATTCACTCCTTTTCGTCCAAAAATGCATCATTCCAGCATTTTGCTTCCAAAAGACCTAAAAAGTGAAAATGAATGAAATTAAGCAGGTACGGATATAAAAGTGGGCGATTAAGGGCTTAAATGACTCTTTAAAAGTGTATGTTTTAAATCTTTATCACGTTCCTATACGCTTCCGCATGTTTCTTTGAGGTTTTATGTGTTTTACATATGATAGTCAAGTTATATAATTCCAACACTGTGTACATGGACATCCGAGCACTTAAAATAAACGATGGCGTTGATCCTGTAGAATAGTGCAACAGATGATCCAAACTTTGTTTATAGTAAGGGTTGTATAATTACTAGAAAATGAGTCACCTTAATCACATCATTTATATCAAGGTAGATGGAGTAGTAACGAAGATACCGTTTTTGAATCCTTGATTCATTATTGGGTTTTAAAAAATTAGATCTGGGTTTCAAGGAAGCCATGGTCTTTTATGATCATGTTTTTAGGTAGAAAAATAAAATGACTATGGAAAGGAAAGGAAAACTTGTTGAGGACAAGCTTATGTTGAGGATACATTTAAATTAAACAATGGTGCAAGCAACATGTTTACGAGTTACGACAAAAATATATATCAATTTTGTCAACGACAACACTAGTACGTCATATTATGACAAAGTTATCTTGCGATAAAGATGGGAACATTGCCGAGTGCATATTATATATATTTACTAATAGCCGTTTTTGGGTCGTACAAAAATGGTGGGTATACATGTGATGGTGTCAAATTATCATTGGCTTATTATATGTTCTACTACCAAAAACAAAGATGTGGCGAACTATGATTGGTCAAAGTGTGTTTGGACAATTACTGTTCACGTAGCTCTTTTAAAAACATACGGCATACGACAATGTATATACACCATTCAGCACCACCGCCTTCTCCAACCTCCACCGCCTTCTCTAACCTAGAAAAATCCAGATACGCAGTTTCCACCGCCTTTATATCCGCATCCCATATTTCAAAATCCCTAATCTTTCTCCTAAAACTAATACGCAGCCACATAATCCTCCTCAAACCCTAAATATTCTCAATTAAAATTCTTGACCCTTTCTTCTCCATTTCTGTAAACTCAACGCAGCTACCAGGAAATCATTTCGATTAACCCTGGAAGTCATTTCAACAGGAGGAAAAAAAAACGAATCAAATGCGCCTTGAGGGTCAGTAATTGTTATCTATCCTTTTTTAAGAATTTGGTTTCTCTACACTTAAAGTATCATTCTTATGCCATGATGAATGTTAGATTCCTCTTTTCAATATTCGCACCAATAAAGTTTTGTTGTTGATAAGCGTGATAGCAAATCGCAATTTTCTTATATACTTTTGTTGGATGTTTGTAGTTCGCTTTATTTGTACTTATTTGGTATTTGAGTTGGTTTAATGTTAGGTAATCAATTGTGTATGTATATAGGTACTTGATGTTGGATACTATTGTCATTATTAACTCAATGGAATTGATTTCTGCATATTGTATTTGAGGTAGGTCAATCAGAGTAGAAGTATTTTTTTGATTAATTTTGAGTATCCTTATGTGTGTTTCGATTGGGTTTGGAATTGTAGAATGCCTCCTGTTGCAGCATGATTTATTGTTGTTTCTTTTATGAATTTACAGCCGTGGGACCATAAGGGAATGAAGGGATCAGCTACGGAGAAGGAGATTGTAGGCTGGGGTTGTGTTGCCTATGAAACATAATGTTTAGGCACGTTTGATGGCAGTTTCGACCAGAGAACTTACTCAGTCAATGGTCCCTTTGTGGAGTTACAGTACAGAGAGAGAACAAATCTTCTCTGGACATTACTTCACACCACCTCTGACTGTCAAATGTGCCTATATCTTGGCGTGGCATCACCACGACAGTGGTGTTTGCAGCCATGATGTGGTACTCTAAGCCATGAAGGGCGTTTATTCAATAGGTTTGTGTGTGCTTTGGATTTGCAAACATGTAAATGTATACTGCATAATATCTTGAGGTTGTGATGAGTTTGAACGGGTCGGGTTAATAGTCACATTGCCCGTATCTTGGCATGGCAGCCTGTTAGGCTTGCAGCCATGGCGGGCCCACCCACGTGTTCTTAATTGCTACCCTATCTGACCCTAAAAAAGTTCAGTTTGCTGTACCTAACATCAGTCAACGTCTCACATTGTTCTTAATTCTAATGAATGTCTATGGAATCAATTAAAGGTACGTAACATTGTGTCGAATTTGGTCGTGCCAAGTTATTGCTATTTACCAGTGTCTTGGTCGTATCTTGGCAGGGCAACTTACTATTCTTACAGCCATGTGTTTACGTTTCTAACTAATACCGGTATCTTGGCGAGGCATCCTCATGGGATGAGACTTGCGACCATGCTTGGTATTTCGGTGGGACTTCAGATTCTCGAGGTTGTGGCACTATGCGTCACTATGGATTGGTTGTTAAAACGTTGCCTTAACTTGGTTTCACTTTCATCGCTAACAAAGCTGGGATGTTCTGTTATAGTGAAAGTAATTATTCTGGTCTCATTATATATTTTACGTAACACATGATCAATACGAACTTCAAATGCCATAAGCACATCAAATCATTATTTAGTCATGATTATATTACCATATAACAACAGGCTGTGATGAGTTTGCAGGGAACTGGGATTAAAACTGAGATTTTCCGCACCTTGGCGTGGCAGGTCACTACACTTGCAGCCATGTCGGACATATCCTTTTTTATGTCGCTTACCTGCCTGAGCCTTCCTTTGATCAAGCTTTGATGATCTGATTTGAATGTATGTATTTGTGTAAATGTTTGGGAAAATTCTGCTATCCATGTTGTGTGTGAAATAATTAGTATAGAAAAAATATTGAAGAGGCAATGATGATTCACCATGACATTGGTTGAAGCTGAGACCGTCTGGATCTTGGCGGGGCAACCTATTAGGTTTGCAGCCATGCCGGACGTGGTCACATTTGCTCCCTATCTGAGCCTCATAGTTAATTCGTTAATTTGTTGTATTACACAGAGTTTGAGGTTTTTGTTTTCAGACTAAGAAGATGATAGCATGGTTATACCCACCGAAAACAATGACCAGTTAAAGTTGGACATGGGTCGAGCTGAATTGTCAAGACTACGAGGTTAGTGCATAAATATTTCAGAAATCTCTTCTTTATGTCATTCACTACTTATGATATATTTAGGCTACATTCTCAACACTCGCTAAAAAGTAACAAAAAACACTTTCTTACCTGTTGAATAAGCAATTAGATGCATGGATGAGTACCCGTGCAGAAGGTGAAACCGGAAGGTCGGCTCAAATGGTTTTTGGCCAATGGAGCTACTTCATTGCTCAAGCAAGGTAATTCGTAAATATAGAAGCAAGTAGTTGAATGATTAGGATATGGTTTTTGTTTATTACTAGGTAATGAGAGTGGAAGACGTATGCAGTCAGAACGAGTGGAAATCCAACGACCAAGAGTCAATGAAGCCGCTGTACTGCACACGCAAATTCTAATGCTAAGGATGTACCATCTTTTTCCATTTGAAAATTCTTATAAAGGTGAATGCCTTTCTATGTTATTAACATCGGAGAGTTAATTATGAAGATGTTAAAAAGTCGAAAAGAATTAGTTTTGGGAGTTAAATGTTAACAAGATAACCTCGGTATTGCCATTAATATGGCAAATAGATTGGATAAGCGAAAAAGATATATACACTTTGTGATAAACATGAGAATATGAATTATTATATAAGATTGTTAATATCTATATTTGGTGTTATTAATTTTCTATGAAACGTGCCCGGTACATGTGCTTATTCGAATTCTTGGTATTATTGTCAGTAAATACATTCTGAAATTTTCATTAAACCAAAATGTTGATTGGGTTGTTATACTTGATGCCTATATGATTATTTGCTAATTCTTGGGTAAAATAAGGATTGTTGGGATTGTATGGTTGGGGTTTTTGCTCAACTGATTATATTGTTTACGATTTCGCTGTTGTTTTTTGATGTTGTTAATTTTCGTTGTGTTGTAGAAACTGCTTATCAGCTTATTTTGTTTTCCAAATCTTGGTTAGGACTTTTCGTGCTTAAAACTTTGGATGTACGACAAAATGTTTCAGCTTATTGTGTTACAAGCCTCTTAATAAGTAATTTTTTTTTGCTTAACCCAAAAAATAGCAAATAAGCATAAACTAAAAAATGTCATCAATTTTATGGCCACGAAAAAAATAGAAGATAAAAATGTTATGAATTTTATGTGTATAGCCAATTTTACTCATGCTACGGTGTTTGGATTAGCTTGATTAGCACCTTATGTGCTTATTATTTATGAAGATAAACTCATTCTTTTGGAGCTCAACTCATCATTAAACTTAACCCGATGAGCTCCTTAGCTCTTGATAGTGAGGTTATCGACTATTTAAATGTTAAATAAGCCCATGTCGCCATATGTTTGATCAAAACTCCCTTTATTGTTGGTATGCCATGTCGTTAATATCATGTCATGTCATATTTGTAGCACATAGTCTTTGGCTTAGTAGAATGTTGTTGTTCAAGAGTAGATCTGCGAATAAGCACTTTTGATACTTTGGGTGGAGCAAAACAGTTATAAACATTAGTTACTTTAAACCATTTAGGGTCGCTTATTTTGAAATTTATGTGTATTTGACAAGCTCATGAGTAAATCCAAACACCCTTGAATTTGCAACACCCGACGCCATTGTTTTTCAGATCATATTAGCATACAACGTTTTATTTTAAAGTAAATTGCATTTTATACATGTTAATGGAACCTTTGTCAATGGCATGGAGGTGTGAGTTTGAGGTTTGTATATTGCTGAAAGTAAGAATGACTCATGAGTCATTCAATAGTACATATCTCGGAATTGGAATTTCCAGAATAAATACACAAAAGATCATACAACAGCAATACCTAAGTGTATGTTTACTGATTCTAAAAGATCATACAACAGCAATACCCAAGTGTATGTTTACTGATTCTAAACAATCAGTTTGCCGAAGTAATCTTTTCTTATGGAATACAAGTATATATACCAACTATGTGTTGCAATTTCGATCCCTTTTAGTTAATAAATTGTTAGTTTATCCTCATACTTACCTGTCGTTTTTGTTTTCCAAAATCATTGGATGCAGACATTTGTACTACTTACAATCTGAGAGGAACATATAGAGGGCCACAGATTGTTCGTAGCGATCTGGAACAAGGACGTTTTTATGGTTCTTTGCTGACCCGTGGTGCAGAATGTAAACGTGCAATACCGATCGATGTTCAGGCTCAAAGTGAGCAATAGTTCTTTCCTAATACATCGTACTGATTTGAAAATATGCTTTTATAGGTTACCCTTATGCTTAATCATCGTTTTGGTTATAAAAAACTATTAAATGCAGACGTATGATTTGCTTACAGTCCGAGACGAGATTGAAATTCCCCATTTTAGAGGAAATTGAAATATTATGTGTCTTCTTTACCCGGTGATGATCAAGAACCGAGCGAAGGTTACGGCACCGCACAATGCTTGAGATCCATCGGATACTGTTCCAACCTCAAGCTCAGTGTAAATAGTGTCACTTTACTTATTGTTCAAATTTCGTTTGACTAATTGTGAGGGTGAAGTTGGGATATGCTTATGATTCCTTTTTTCTGTGTTTTACAGCCGCTAAGAGCTGCTGAAAGGATGACAACCTGTGATATTCCCTCAAGTCATCTCGGAGCCAAAAGCAACACTTACACTTAATAAAATGTTTGCAACATGTTAGCTGATATATACTTCATGTGGCTCAAACATTAGAAAGATGTATAGAAATAACATTTAAATCAATAGATAGGTAATATGAGTGCCATTAGTCACTTTAGTTTTATGTGCACGAAAATGGCAGGATACGATTAGGTTACTAGCATATTAGTTTTAGTTGCAACATACCTAATTGTCATACTCATATGTGTTGTTTCGGCATGCATATATATATCAAGAATTTAAGTTGTAGTTTCCCTAAATGTTTTAACATAAACACGGCCTTCCCGCAACAACGTGCGGGCAATCATGCTCGTTTCTATTCATCTCCCAAAGGTGCAGAAGTTTCAGGCTCTGAATCAAAGACGTGTGTTACAGATGCAAAAGCAGAAGCATGTGAATCTCAAAAGGTTATGGGATGGAGGGTATGATAGGTAGGGATCTAGTGAGAAGAAGACTTAAAATAAAAAGGATGAGAAATAACTATAACTACACATTTGAGATACATTGACTTGAATTGGATGCATCTCAATTCATTTAGATGCATTGCCTATCGTTTCGAAAGTGATTTTGAATTAAAAGGATGCAAAGTAGCACTAGAACCACATTTGGCACGTAGGGGATGAAATATACACAAGATTCATTTAATTTGATAAAATGCATCGAATATATGAATATGCATCTATTATGAGCTAGTAAATACATTATGAGGCATTTAAATAAATAAAGATGCATCTAATTCAAGTCGATGCATATCGAATATGTGGTTATTATTACTTTTCATCTTCTCATTTTAAGTTTTCTTCTCATTTGATCCTAACTAATGGGATGGAATCATGCGTGACTTTTGTCTACGGCAAATAAATTTCAATGTAGGTGTGGGTCTTACAATAGGCCTTCTAATGAGGATACAACAATATACGAAAGTGTTCAAACATCTTATGTTAGCTCACCTATAATAAATTGGGCCAACAAGACCGTTCCATCTCCTAAATTGAATAAGTCAGCGAAAAAGATTGCTTAGACAAAAAAAAAAACCATTTTTACTTGTATTAGCGCAAACCAGTTATTGTAGAAATTCAAAAAACTATGTGTTTTGCTTTGAACCGTCAAAGATAGAGGAGTTGAAAAATGTTTCTCCAAAGTTATGGTCATTTTCAAAGTGCTTCACCATTTGGCATTCTAACTTTTGTGATCAAGGAGTCGTTCTTTAGTTGGAACTTTAGGTGTCTTTGAATTGGTTGGGTGTTGATTATGTTTAGCCTTTTGTTTTTTTAGGTGTTATTTTGTTTCATGGGCTTTTTCTGTTTGTTCTGTGAGTTTCTAGATCGCATTAGGTGCTACGTTTTCGGGTGATCTTCTATGTTGTTGTTTAGGTGTTTGCTTCTTCTAACTTCTTGCTAGTTCTTAATATATTATGTCGTTACAAAAATAGTTTTAATATTATTAGTTTATTCCCATAACCTGCCCCGGTGGGATTTGGTATGTTGTTGTTGTTATCTGTTCCAGTATTCCATGGTTGTATTTCACTGATAATCATGGTGGATTTGCTTACAAATAAAAATGTGAAAGAAGTGGGAGTTCAGAATGTACGTATGCTAGTGTTAGATATGTTAGAAGAATCCTGTAGTTGGTCCAAACTTAATTGTGTGTTCGGGTCCATTAGGTTAAGGGTTTGATATGCTTGTCCAATAAGCTATGCACTCATTTATTATAAATACACATGCAATCCTTATTATGTAATCACAAAACAAAATTAAACAAAAGACTTATTTGCTATGTTACATGGTATTGGAGCTTTAGGTTCAACCCATCATAAAGTAGTAATCCTCCGGTCATCGGCAACCTGCTGATAATTCAGAGAGATCCCGATTATTTAATTTCTTTCTATTTATATTTTCATTTTTATTAGTCTTTTTACCGAATCCAAACCATAAGCCCTATAACACAAAAACTATAGTCGTGTCGTAACACATCTCATATTATGTTGATATATCCATCAATTAACAAAATTTGTCTCATCAGCGTTACTTCTTATTTTTATCACTGAAAATCATTGTCGTTTTTCGAAAATAGTTTATTGCAAAATTGCCTGATTGCAAATTTATGTGAGCCTAAAGACATCCACTTCTCTATCATTGAATGTCACACGCCATACGCTCTTACGTTTACGTTTTATACATACTTTCGGCTGTGGCGGAATTAGGGGTCTCGCAGTGTCGCGAGACGTAATGTTAAATTTTTTTTTAAATATTGATTTTGTCTAAATGCACGTGGTCTTTAAACCCGTTGATGAGTGTGTAAATACTCATCATTTGTTGAAAACACAAAGACCTTGATAGATCTTAAGCACTCGGAGATCGTTAGTGTTGCCTATGTAATTACAAGCAAACTAATAGAAGATCTCTACAACTCGTATTTTATAGCGGAAAGTAAATACAAGTTATAATAACTAAGAACTCTTTGATCCTCTATGGATCTTTTGATTATAGAAACTCTATGTTTCGGATATTTTACAAGACTTGAAAGACTTAGAAAAACTTATCTATTACAAACTATTATGGTTCCTTTTATAGGCAAGAAACCCTAATGACTCACGAGCCCCTAATGACTCACGAGCGTTTACAACGTACGCTCCTAATACAAACATAAACAACGCATGCATCTAGACAAGCATGCAACTAATCATTTTGTTTTACTAATGATATTGTTTATTCTGAGTAAGCTCTATACAATACGGCGCCAACCTATCTTTCATACTGGCACGACTTTTACTACATACTTGAGCTTATCTCTCCCACGTGGATTCGCACTTTCAGTGAAACACGATTTACTTAACACCTATGCAAGTATAACTTCAAATAGAATCCATTCTTCTTCTAAGAATCTCTTGTAATCGAGTTTACCTTAATTCCCAACATAGCTTTATTTCATATTTTCTTATATTTTAGGGTATTATTAAATAGGTAAAAATAGTTTTTAATTAATAAAAATTAAATAAATAGTCATAAAATAATTTTCTTTTCTCAAAATTTTCTCTTATCATTAGGTTTGTAAAATTTCATTTTATATTTTTAGGATTAATACTGCTTCGGTTTCACATTTTCTTTTGTACGTTACGTAGTTTTTAATTCAAATTTATAAAAGAAAAATCAAAAACATCATTTTAAAAATAGTGATAGCATTTATTTAATATAATTTAGCTTTTTAATTTTCTTAAATTTGCATTTAAGCCCCTGTAATTTATAAACTTTCTCTTTAGGTATAATTATTCATAATTACAAACCTTTTCCCATTCAATATCACCCGATCACTATACGTTTGGTTATTCAACATGCACACTCGTTGGGACTTAACGACTGGGAAACACTAAACTCCTCTAGATCTTCATTGCATTGTTTACAGCTGTTTGAAGTTTATTACGGTTGACCATTCACAAGTGGTTAGCTTGTGTGATAAACTTGACGGTTTGGAGCCAATCAAATTTTGGCGCCACGCCGGAGTCGTGCTAATTATCTTACGTTTAGCAGATTAGTGATTTGAATATTCACCCTTGTCCATACCATCTATATCTATATATATTTTCTTATAAAAATCCAAAACCCAAAAACATCTTAAAGCGTATAAAACACAAAAATATTTTTCTTTTGTTTCTACATATATATAAACCATAAACTCAAAAGATTCTTCTTTCCCATTTTCATAATTCCTTCCTTAACTCGAGATCTCTTAGATTTAACTCTAGTGTATGCGCATCGCTCTTCTAGGTCTCAGAAGCCCATTTCGTGAGCTTGTCGATTCCAAGAAGGCGTGTCCGTGACGCTCGCTTCATCATCGGATCGAGATCCGGACTGCTCACACTACTCCGTTATCATGGCGGAAGAACGTCCTATGTGTGAGCTTCTCCGTGCACCCATCGATGGGTATGGAGATGCTATTGTTATCCCACCATTGTGGTGAAAATTTTGAACTCAAAACCGGGTTACTAAATCTTGTAACCTCAAGTCAATTCTATGGTTTTGAGAGGATGATCCTCATGCTCATATTCGATGGTTTAACAAGATTGCATCTACCATCAAATACAAGAATGTCCCTACCGATGTTGTCAAGCTTCTTCGCTCCCATTTTCCTCGAGGACAAGCCCGGTTGGCTTGAAAACAACCCCTCAATCGATCGAAACATGGGAAGACACTGTGAAGAAATTTGTGAACGAATTCTATCCACCTTCTAAAACCACGAGTCTTAAAACGAAATCATCAAATTCACACAAAAGTTTGATGAATCCTTCATGAATCGTGGGATCGTTTTAAGGAGTTGCTCCGCAAATGTCCTCACCACGGTTTCTCCGAGTTGATGCAACTCGATACTTTCTATAATGGAGTGAGTCAATCGATCAAGATTCTCTCAATTCCTCCGATGGAGGAAATTTCTTGAGCAAAACCGTAAAAGAAGCTTTAGCGATCATTGAAAACAAGTATAAAGTCCGCCCGCACGAAGCAAACCGGTTGTTTCCCAAGTCGGTGTTGGTCCTTCTTCATCGCTCGTGAGTCAATCTAGCACCGATGCTAAGATTGACAAACTCACTGAAGCAATTCAAGCTTTGGTTCTCTCCAACCAAAAGAAAGTTTCTTTTCCACAAACTTTACCTCCTCAAGTTAAGAAAGTGGAAGTCTCGTGTTACTTGCGGTGGCCCCATGCCTATTACAATCAGTATGGCCACCGATGGTAACCCTTTGAAACAAGCGCTGGGCGGATTTCTAATTCAGAGGCAACCAATACCGTGCTCCTATAGACCGAACCACCGTCCTAACCACTACTACTCGACCACCCGGTTTCAACCAAAACCAAAACCGTAATCAAAATCGAATAGAAACGAACCAAGGTTTTCAAAACCAAGGTAATTTTAGTCAAAATAACGGTTTTCAAAATCAAAGTCAAAACTTCCAACACCAAGGAAATTTTAATAGAAACCAAGGTCGTGGAAATTTCAACCTGGTATTTTCATGGCAATAATCAAGGAAATTTCAAAATCAAGGCCCTAATCCAAACAATAGAGGCCGAATTTTCCTACACAAAATCAAGCCATTGTTCCAACTGGACCATCATCGATGAGTTGTTGAAGCAATTCATGAAATCCCAGAGGAAATGAATAGGTTGTTGGTTAGCCGATTCGACATTAAGAAGTCTTTAAATGATCGACCCTCGGGCTCGTGTACTTTACCTAGCAACACGATCGCTAATCCGAGGGGCGATGCAAAGGCGATCACAACCAAGTGGTGCTTCATATGATGGACCCGCTATTCCTACTACTCTTCTTCTTCTCTCCGAAGGTAGTGGAAAGTGAACCCGAGGCGACAAAGGACCAAGTGCAACCTACTAGCTCACAAAGTACAAAGACATGTCCATCCTCAAGTTGTCCCGAAACCCAAAACCAAACTCGAGTTGTTTTGAACCTCCAGTTGACAACCCCAAATCCAAAACTTCTATTCCTTACCCATCACGTTTAAATGAGCAAAGCTCCGAAAAAGCCAATCATCAAATGGAAAATTTTTCAAATTTTCCAAGAACTTCATTTTGACATATGCTTATGGATGCCATCATGCCGATGCCCAAGTTTGCATCAACTCTCAAACACATGTTAAGCAACAAGGAAAAAGCTGTTTGAAATGGCTAAAACTCCTTTGAACGAGAACTCGCCATTCATAAAGAAGCTTCCCGAGAAGCTTGGAGATCCCGGAAAATTTCTTCTTCCTTGTGTTTTCCGGGGATGATTGAATGCTTTGCCTCGCCGATCTTGGTGCAAGCATCAATCGATGCCTTATTCAAGATGGAAGAAACTTTCTCTTCCGAACTTATTCCTACCGCATGACTCTTGAGCTTGCGATCGTTCTATATCGCGTCCTCTTGGCATTGCCGAGGATGTATTCGTGAAAGTAGGAAAGTTCCATTTTCCACCGACTTTGTGGTTGTTGATTTCGATGCCGATCATCGGGTTCCCTCATTGTTGGACGAGGATTCCCGAGAACGGGCCGTGCTCTTATTGATGTATTTGAGCAAGAAATCACGTTACGTGTGGGTAATGAAGTCACACCTTCAACCTTGATCAAACTTCAAGGTACTCCTCAAATTATGATGCTAAATCGGTTAATCGAATCGATTTAATTGATATTGCTTCGAGGAGTACTCAAGAGTTTCTTGGTTATTTTCATAATTACGTGAGTGGGGATTCCACCACATCTTCTCAACCAATTATTGCCAACTCTTCCCCTCTTACTCCGTTTGAGGGAGGTGACTTCTTTCTAGAAGAGATCGATGAGTTTCTTGCTAATGATGAATCGATTCCGCCGGAATTGATGGTGTTTATGATTCGGAGGAGATATCCTTTATCTTGAGCAATTGTTAAATGAAGATCCATTACCGCCACTCCCTCCGAAAGAGATCACGATTGAGGAAATCAAATCAAGACAAACATCTATCAAGAATTTCCGAGGTTGAACTTAAGGACCTACCTCCTCATCTCGAGTATGCATTCTTGGAGGTGATGATAAATTACCCGTCATAATTGCTAAAGACTTAATCGAGGAGGAGAAGATCGCTATCATAAAGGTCTTGAAGTCACACAAGCAAGCAATTGCTTGGAAACTCTCCGACATTAAGGGTATCAACCCCGAGTTTTGTACTCACAAAATCTTGATGGAATATGACTTCAAGCCGCCATTCAACATCGAGAGAAGAGTGAATCCTAAGATTCATGAGGTTATCAAACAAGAGGTTCTTAAACTTCTTGATGCCGCTTAATTTACCCTATCTCGATAGTCCTTGGGTCGATCCCATCCACCGTGTTCCAAAAAGGGTGGCATAATCATTGTCACAATGAAGAAAACGAGTTAATTCCAACTCGATTGGTTATGGGATGGCGAGTGTGTATTGACTATCGCAAGTTAAACGAAGCCACCAGAAAGACCATTTTCCTCTACCCTTCATGGATCGATGCTTGAGAGATTAGCGAGGAACGAATACTATTGTTTCCTAGATGGTTTCTCGGGATATTTCAGATCCCCATTGATCCATTGGATCAAGAAAGACCACATTCACCGCCCATACGAAACTTTTGCCTCTGCACGTATGCCTTTTGGCCTATGTAACGCTCCCGCACGCTCCAACGATGTATGATGGCAATTTTCCACGACATGATCGGGAAACAATGGAGGTGTTTATGGATGACTTCTCGGTCATTGGGGACTCATTTCAAACATGTCTCCCATTTAGATAAAATGCTAAACGGTGTGAAGACACCAATCTTTGTCTAAATTGGGAGAAGAGCCACTTTATGGTCAAAGAAGGCATAGTCCTTGGCCATAAGATTTCAAAAACGGATTGAGGTTGATAGAGCAAAAGTCGATGTTATTGCCAAATTGCCTCATCCTACTACCGCCAAAGGTATTAGGAGTTTTCTAGGTCATGCCGGGTTTTATCGTAGATTCATACAAGATTTTCTAAAATCGCTCGGCCTATGACCCATCTTCTTGAAAAAGATGCTCCTTTTATCTTCTCACCGAGTGCGTCAAGCTTTTGAAACATTAAAGAAAAAGCTTACGGAAGCACCCATTCTAGTTGCCCCGACTAGGATTTACCTTTGAACTCATGTGCGATGCAAGTGATTTTGCTATCGGTGCAGTCACTGGGCAACGAAAACCAAGCATTTTCAAATATCCACTCGCGAGTAAGACTATGATCAAGCTCAAACCCATTACACCACTACGTAAAAAGAATTATTAGTCGTGGTGTATGCGTTTGAAGTTTCACCATACCTTATCTTGACCAAATGCGTGGTGTATACGGATCACTCGGCTCTCAAATATCTCTTTGCAAAACAAGATGCAAAGCCGAGATTGCTCGTTGGGTTCTCCTCCTACAAGAATTTGATATCATTATACGTGATAAAAAGGAGCCGAGAACCCGGTCACGATCATCTCGTCCTCTAGAAAACCCTCACCAGATGTGTTCGAGAAAAGGAAATAAACGAAACATTTCCTCTCGAAACACTCAATGTGGTTTCTTTTCGTGGAGACTCTTCTACCCCATGGTTTCTTGACTTTGCAAATTACCATGCGGGTAACTTTGTGGTGAAAGGATGTCGTCCCAACAGAAAAACAAATTCTTTAAAGATGTAAACATTACTCGGACGACCCTACTTATTCAAAATTTGCGCGGATCAAGTCATCAGCGATGTGTGTATGGTCGAAGCCAATGACATTCTCAAGGCTTGCCATTACGGACCTCTTGGGGACATCATAGTCCCAACTACACCGCCAAGAAGGTGTTTGATTCCGGATTTTATTGGCCCACGATTTACAAGGATGCCCACGAATTTGTCAAAACACAGACGCTTGTCAACGCCACGGAAATATCTCATAAAGAAATGAAATGCCGCAAAACGCCATTCAAGTGTGTGAGATTTTGACATCCGGGCATTGACTTTATGGGCCATTTCCTTCATCTCGAGGAAATAAATACATACTCGTGGCCGTTGACTATTTGTCAAAATGGGTTGAAGCGAAGCTTTGCTTACCAACGATGCCCGAGTTGTTGTGAAATTCTTAAAATCTCTTTTGCTAGGTTTGGAACTCCACGAGCTATAATCAATGATCGTGGTATGCATTTCAATGACCGGTTTGATAGAGTCATGCAAAGTATGGTGTAACTCACTGCCTCTCTCACGCACCACCCCAAACAAGTGGGCAAGTGGAAGTTTCCAACCGAGGATTAAAAAGAATTCGAGAGGACAATAGGCGGCCGTGCCTCTTGGTCGGATAAGCTAGATGACGACTGGGCCTTCCGTGACGACTTATAAAACACCCATCGGTGTACTCCATACAAGCTTGTGTACGGAAAGGCGTGTCATCCGCCGATTGAGCTTGAGCACAAGGCATCTTGGGCCTTGAAACATGCCAACCGATATTCAGTACCGGTGATCACCGGAAAGTTCAAATGAATGAATTAAATGAACTCCGTGATCAAGCATACGAGAACTCTTTGATCTACAAAGAAAAGACAAAGAAGATTCATGACTCAAAATCAAAACCGCGTTTTCAACGTCGGTGATCGAGTCCTTCTTTTCAATTCAAGATTGAAGATTTTCTGGAAAACTAAAATCCCACCGGTCCGGACCATTCACCATCACTAAAGTATTTCCATATGGAATCATTGAGTTATCTCAACCCGATGGTCCAAATTTTAAAGTGAATGGTCATCGATTAAAGCACTATTTTGGAGAGGACATTCCTCCTGTGGTTGTCCCGGATCTACAAACTTTCCCCATGAACCAATGAATGCGGGGATCGAGTCAAGCTAGCGACTCGGGAATAAAAAACAATAGCACACCATATGGGTTTTCACCCATATTTTGACTTCTTTCTACTTTCTACCACCCTAGTGTGGTGGAGTTGCCCCATTGTTGTATATAAGTTTTCAAAAAAAAAAAAAAAAAAAAAATCTTTCAAAATAATGGCCGTAGTATTTCCTTTTTCGTTCTATGTTTCGGCATAACCGCCGGTGACTTTGAATATTGAGGCAATATTCATTTCTAGTGTGGGGAATTCTCACTAATTTTATCATATAATTATACCATCTTATTCCCCATTTTGGCCAAATTTTTTTGGAGTAAGTGTTTTGCACTTACTCACTTATGGTTATCGATCCGCCATGTCTAATAAACAAAAGGATTGGCTAATCCAGAGCAAACGGCTCTTGGTAAAGATATCTTAAATCCGTTGACGACTTGCAATTTGCCTAAAATTGTATGGTGTTCACTCACCATATCTTTAATTAGTGAAGAGTTGGCTAGCCCGCAAGTTTATGGCTTGTGGTAAAGGCGGTTGGAAAACCATAATTGGTAATCGACTCACCAAAGATATTTTATCTAAGAGTTGGGCTAGTCCGTAGCAAACGGCTTCGTAAAGACAAATCAAAACCGTTGAAAGTCGGTGATTTGCTCAAAATCATTTGGTTATCGATGTACCAAGGTTCTTACTTGAACCGAAACATTTGGCTACTCCGAAGTAATGGCTTTTGGTAAAGAGATTCAAATCCATTAAGTTTTCTCAAAAGATTGCTAGGGACTAGCAATAGTTTAGTGTGGGGATTGATGAGTGTGTAAATACTCATCATTTTGGTCAATCTGAATGAAAACACTTAAAACGCCGCTGAAATGCATCAAAATACCGAAAATATCTCAAAATTGTATTTTATATGTTTCGGATGCAAAATGTTTAAAATCGGATGAAAAATGAGCTAAGTTTGCATAATTGGCGCTTTAGTCCCAGACTTTCAAATCTTGACAAAATCGGTCCACGAGCACTTATTTTAAAAGCAAAGTCACCAAAGGTCCTTTTAAAATCATAAGTTGTCATAATTAGTCCTTTGGTGAAAAATTTCATAAGTTTTGAGAATTTTCAAGTTTGGTCCTTCAAGTTTCAAAATTGGCAAAAATAGTCCTTGGAAGTTTAAAAATGTCTATTATGGTCCTTGTACTATTGAAACTTGTCATAATTGGTCCCTTGGCATAACTTTGCAAAATTGGCAGCCTTGAACCCTTCCCTTGGACCATGACCCCTGCCATATACCCATTGACCCCCCTTTGTGAACCCCTCCCTAATAATAGAACCCCGGTCAACTCCCCAGTCAAACCCAATCCAAAACCCGCCCAACAATTCCTCCTTTTTCTTTCTTCCTCACCGCCTCGCCTGCAACACTCAACCTCAACCTCACCTCCAGCTCATCTCCCACACCCTTATCCCTCCACCTCACCCAACAAGCCAAGAAACATTAAATGCTTCCCCCCTTGCACTCAAACCTTCACCCAGTTGCATTATCAATTTCCCGCTAAAAAGCCATCAATGGCCAATATCATCCCAACTCATCCAATGGCCAAGAAAAGAGGCGGGAAAAGCTCAGAGGAGAGAGGAAAATACTTTTGCTATAAAAAGGAGGAAGAAGAGAGAGTAGAAGAGTAGTACTTAGTTTTTATTTTCATATGTATGTCGTTTTAAAATTTCCATGTCTTAAATAAGTTCTAAAGTTGTAATTTCAAGTTTTATTGTATGAAACTAAGTTGGTTCAGTGTATTGTAACCTTTTTCAAGTATTAATTTCAAGTTTGAGCAAAGTTCATGTTTTACATTTTTCTTTATTAAGTGAATTTCAAATGTACTAAAATCCAAGTTTCAATAAGCTTAATTATAACTCAGTTGAGCTTACTAAAGCTGTTTATAGCTTTTAGTAAGCTTAAGAAACATATTCAAGCAATATTCCATCTTGGTCAACAAAAGTCAACTGTGATCAAATGGGGAGTTGAAATGGTTTAGATACTTGATGCAGAGCTGGATTGGGGTTGGATTTGATTAGAATAGTGGTAGTTTGGTTCTGGTTTAAAGTTGCAATAGCTGGACCAGTTGTGAGTTCCAAGTTCTCTTTCCATTTAACTGTTGAATTTGCATATTTGTTATCATTGATATTTGCTTATTATAATTGCTTGATTCAGTTGTTATTTGGCTTATAGAATAGTGTTTAATCTCTGATTAGTATTAGTTGTTAAGCTTAGATTGAATGTCTAGTTAGGATTAGTGAAATAGTGATATAAACTAGTGTTTGGATTGGATAGTTATATTAAGCTTGAGCTTTGGTTTGTGCTTAAAATCTGTCTACTCAGTCTCAATTAGGTCCACTTGAATCATTTTAGTCATCATATTGCATCTGCACTCTAAGAAAGTCAAAATCCTTCTAAAACTGTCCTATTTGCATATCTGTTGGAACTTTTAAAAATCAAAAGCTTGATTTGTGTTCAGATATCATTAGAGTAGCTTGATTTAGTTTCACTTTAGCTTAAAACATCAAATTCAGTTCATAATTTGGTTTCAAATCTCACAAAAGTCAAAGTTATCAAACCGTCAAAGTCAAAATGTGAAAACTCGGCCACCCAACTTGTTGATTTTTCATTGATTCATTATTGGATCAATTCAAGTGAAACTTTGGGTTTAACAACTTCAATTGGTCAAGAGTTGAAATATGATTTTTGTGGATTTTTAGTAATTTTGTAAAAGCTCTAAATCAGCTTGTAAAAGAGGTAAAAGTGCCCTGTGCACACACTCAGTGACAACTGAGTTTGCACAGGTTTTGTAGAGCTCACAACAAGCTCATGAGAGCTTGTCTTAGGCTAATTTTTGGTTTACAAGCTCATAGCCAGGTCTACTTTAGGTTCCAACTTCTGGTTTTCTAATTCAGCTTATTAATAAGCAGTTGCATAAGCTGAAAGTTAGCACCTCAGGACTGATTTCACTTATTTGATTTTGAACTCATAAGCTAGTAGCTGGTTGTTTAGAGGTTAGAGTAACTGGAATTAGTTGCTTTTAGATTAATTTAGCATACTTTAGCTTCTGCTATCATTTGGTGGTCTTTGGTGTTCATTTGCTTAATTCAAGTGCTTATTTATAAGCACTTTTCTCTACAGCTTCATAATCCTTCACATAAGCCCTAGTTTTTATAATTTTCATAAATTTAGAATATTATTTTAGACTTTTCCTGAATTTTTCAGATTTTTCTATCACTGTTTGCTATTTTTCTTTATTTTAATCAGTTTTTAAGCCTTTTTAATTAGCCTTTATTGCAAATAAATCAGAAAAACTTCAAAAAAATAAGTTTTCAATTTTCATAGATTAAGATAAATATAAAAAGCAAAAAAATAATTTTTCCAGATTTTTCTTAGTTAAATTTGTAATTTTAGCAATTTAATTAGTTTAAAATAGCAGTTTTAATTCATAGAAAAGAAAAATAATCGAAAAAATACAAAATTAGTTTTGAAAATTCTCTTTAGTTATTTTAGATTTTTCTAAGTCATAATTTCACTTTTCTAGCTTTATTTCATATTTTCTTATATTTTAGGGTATTATTAAATAGGTAAAATAGTTTTTAATTAATAAAATTAAATAAATAGTCATAAAAATAATTTTCTTTTTCTCAAAATTTTCTCTTATCATTAGGTTTGTAAAAATTTCATTTTATATTTTTAGGATTAATCTTGCTTCGCTTTCACATTTTCTTTTATACGTTACGTAGTTTTTAATTCAAATTTATAAAAGAAAAATCAAAAAATCATTTTAAAAATAGTGATAGCATTTATTTAATATAATTTAGCTTTTTAATTTTCTTTAATTTGCATTTATGCCCCTGTAATTTATAAACTTTCTCTTTAGGTATAATTATTCATAATCACAAACCTTTTCCCATTCAATATCACCCGATCACTATACGTTTGGTTATTCAGTCGCACAGCTCGTTGAGACTTAACGACTTGGGGAAACACTAAACTCCTCTAGATCTTCATTGCATTGTTTCTGAGCTGTTTGAAGTTTATTACGGTTGACCATTCACAAGTGGTTAGCTTGTGTGATAAACTTGACGGTTTGGAGCCAATCACCCGTGCCTATTATCGCTGGGTTTTCTTTCGCACCCAATTCATCTTATTTTTTGTTCCCTCCCTGACTTTTGATATTTGGTCGTCACCTTAACATGCCAGCTGTTATAATTCTAAACAAGTATTTAATACCAGCATTCATGGGAGTTTCCAAAGTAAATTTCACAAATATAACATTTATACTCCTTAGAAACCCAAAATGGGATACTATCAAACTTGATTAAGATGTTCTTTACTTTGTTATTACGTTAGAGCATAAAGCTTTAGTTTACTGTATACCGTACACTGCTCAATATAGATATTTAAAGATAGACCCAAACAATCACCTAATTCTTTGTCATTGCTTGATTAAAACAGATAACATTTATAGCCCGATACCCATTTAGAAAGTGCGCCTATGGCGCACCATATGCCCCATAGAACTCGGGAAAAATAATAATAATACAAATGTAAATGTAAAACCTGAAAATTTAAAATCCAAATAAAGACTAAAATACCCTTGGAATTAAAAATTATAAAATACGTAAAATATATTAATAACACTTAAAGAAATTAAAAGATTAACTTGCGAATATTTAAAACCCTAACTAAAATATATTACGAATTGATTTTGGTACGACGAAGAATTAAAGTTTCAGAAATGATTTGGGCCGTGATTTTTGTGTTCGTGAGCCAAGGGTCAAGCCCAATGGTGGCGTGGTGATGGTGATTCGGTTGGACCCAAAACCCAAACCCAATTACTTTCCTAGTTTAACTCAAATACTACAACTATATATACCATACATAATCATAAGTTTGGAACCCTAGTTATTTTGCTCTTCTTTTCTTTTCTCCTATTCGCCGAAAGATAGACAAACACCCTTGGTGTCGATTTTGCTCAATCAAGTGAAGGTATATCGCTTATTTGTCTTCCTTTAACGTACTTTGCATGTATATGTCAAGTTATATTTTGTTTCGTCGCTTTTGTTTCTTTTCTTTTGTGGCCGAGAGGTGTGAACCAAACAAGAGAAACCCTAACTAAGTTAACCTAGTGACTAATTAAGAGTTGGATATGTAAGATGTAATAATGAATCGAGTTATGTTTGTGTCGTTTAATAATGGCCGAACCATATGAGTTTTGGACCGAACCATGTTTAGTTTTCGAATAATGAATATAACTTAATAACTTGAATATGTAAAGTAAGAAGAT
Organism: Chrysanthemum lavandulifolium; assembly: GCA_022545495.1. Classification (NCBI taxonomy): domain Eukaryota; kingdom Viridiplantae; phylum Streptophyta; class Magnoliopsida; order Asterales; family Asteraceae; genus Chrysanthemum; species Chrysanthemum lavandulifolium. The sequence continues at coordinate 158,905,848 of CM040246.1, forward strand.
GAGCTAAGACTAGTGTTAAACCCTAATTTGAATCGAGTTACATATAAGATTTGAAGATACATTAATTAAGTAAAGGTTATATTAACGTAAACCCTAGTTTTGACATGTTAATTTAGTAAGTTATGCTAAACCCTAATAGAGTAAATGCGTAAGTAATATGAGTAATAAGTAACTTATATGTCACATAAAATCATAAACGTGTATGGTGAAACATAAAAGGAAAGAGTATTATGTGACGTGTTAGGTTAAGTAACTAGTCATTAAAAGACGAACATGTAAGTTAATGCATATTAATGAGACATTAAAGAATGAGAAACCCTAAACTTTAATAAAAGACATATAAACCCTAATTTACGATATTAATATTAAAACATTTAAGTCTCATTTAATTATGGAAACCCTAAAATATTAAAGGATCATTTTGACGATTATGGAATCATTAATAATATACGACATTAATGTATATAGGTTCCGTGAAGAAGGAGTAATTTTTGTTTCCCTGCTTCGACTTTTGATCTTTTGTTTTCGAATAAGGTACGGATATTCCGACCTTTTCAAGAAAGGTTTCAGATACGCTTTTTTTCGCTTTCATATTAGGATTTCCTAAGCCTTTGCTATGAACCCTAATGTGTCTATTTGAGTCGTTGCTTATCCGAACTTTGATTTTGAATCATAAACCATTTGATTTTGAACTATATGATATGAAGACTTTGATTTTGAAAACATGATTAAACATTTGATAAAATATGATCTATGTCGCTTATGACATTCTTATTTGACCTCGATAGTTTGACACCCGAGCCAATTATTAACTAGTCATGGGGTTCCATGTCCGTGTCAAGAAATGCACTTCGACATGACTCTAGGGCGAGAGAGTGATGTTCGCCACGCCCCTATCTCATTATCTCGTATGAGCTCAATTTGAATTATATTATTAATATCTGCGTCGGGGCGATGGATGCATCCTAGATCCGTTATATGCCATATATTATCTCGTTATCTCGTTATATGTTATCCGATGATTGATGCCGCGCGCATGCACGCCCTTCATAACTCGTAGGTCTCCCTACAATTGTTGCCTTATGTGATTATGATATGTTTCGATATGGCATATGTGTCGGGCTCGAGGTAGTTAGCTATAAAACTTATTCGTATATTCTCAATTATCTTTTGAAATGAATATGACTTCACCGCTTTTCTTTCACTTTATTTTGTATTCGCTTTTCGCTTCGTATTCGCTTTGCTTGTATATCTGCTCACTGGCTTTTGAAGCTCACCGCACTTTTCTTTTCTTCCGCGGCGTATCTAAGCATTGAGCCGGGTATTGCTTTGGGATGAGTCTTGAGTGGACTTACCTTAGAGATTTAGCTTTGATCTTATGATGCCATTTAGACTTTATGTTTTAGACATTTCATTTGGAGTTTATTTTCCACTGGGACCTATGTATTGAAGTCTTTTGACTTGGATTATTTCCATATTTATGTTGAAGATTTCTTTTGGTTTATATGTTTGCTTTGATATGACACCATTACTTGTGATTCCTTTACCCTTGTGGGTCGGGCGTTACAATTTATGGCATCGAGCCTGTGTTTACGACTTGTAGTCGGGACTCGTGACATATGGAGCCTAGGTTTCGAGACCTTAGAGTTTAGGATTTGACCCGTGAGGATTTGGGTAGACTTTAGGATTCCTTCGTACTTCCATTTCGTATCTTACCTTTGTTCATTTTGCTAATCGCTTAGATGGTTCGAACTCGTACTCACCGTGGCGCGGATGGAGACGATGATGTCATAACATGGATGTCGCGATTGCAAATGCTCTCAACTCTTTTTCCCCGGTTTGACTACACCGAGATGATGGAGCAGTGATCAACAACATTCGTAATCGAATGGTGCTCGGGTAGTGGTGGAGGAAATCAACCCGTCGGTATTCATACTTGGCTCGAGCGCTTTGAAGTCAAGCCTCTTCGCTTAGCACCGCCGCTACTCCCACCGAGGCCGAGGACCGGATCACCATATTGAGAAGTCGTTTGAAGCATGGGTTGTGGAGACGAGTTTAAGACTCGTTTGGCTTCATTCAAATTGGAAGGTGATGCTTTGAGTTGGTGGAAGGCGCCAAACAAGCAAGAGGAGGAGACGCTTTTGTCGTGACTTGTACTTGACCGAGTTTCGACTATCTTCTATAACCGCATTCCCGATGCCGAGCAAAGAAAGGTATGAGAGGATTATCGCGATCTACCGTTTGATCATGAGAACTCTAATGAGTACATGAGTAGGTTTATGAGGTTGGTGAGTTTTGTTGGAGTGATTGCCGGAGATGGTAGGCGCAAGCTAAGCACTTCAAGTGGGACCAAGAAGTGGGTGTTGGACCGATTGCTTAATATTGAGTATGAAAATGTGTCGGCCCGCAATGACGCAACGTAACATTGAGATCTTTCATGAGGTTTCGGTTTCTAACAAGCGTAATCGCGATGGTGATCGGATTCAAGGTAGGACTCAAGGTAATGACTATAAGGAAACTCGTAGGAGTTATGATTCGAGAGGTCAAGTGGATAGGAGTTATGATCGCGGGTCACGGGAAGGAATGTTGACACCGGGCGCTCGAGACGAGGGTCAAGATAATAGAAATGTCGGTAGGAATGGAAGTGATCGTCGTACCAAGGTAACAATAACCAGCGTATAACAGGATCACCACTAGAGGAACAAATCGTGGTCGTAAGGTCAGATCTTCTAGTCACAGAGGACACCGAGGTTTTGCCACCCCACCTATTTGTACTACTTGTGGAAAGGCTCATCCAGGCGGTGTTTCAAGGCCACCGTGGATGTTTTGGTTGTGGTTCCACTACTCACAAGATTAAGGATTGCCCTAAGAAGAATCCGCAGCCTCGAAACTACATCGTCACCGACTACCATCGGACGTGTTTATGCTACTACTCGTAACCAAAGTGAGCGAACTTCGTGTACCATTACGGCACTCTTTTCATTGATGATTTTGTCGTCTTCGCTTTATTTGATATCGCGCCACACACCCATTATATCTATCACATCCGCTAAGAAACTTAATATGAAGCCCAAACCGTTAACAAATCACTTATCGATTTCTACGCCTATGAAAAATCATGTGATCATTGATCGTAAATATGTTAAGTGTCCTCTTCGTTTTGATGATCGATTCGCTTTGCAAATCTGTATCCTCTCAATATGGTCGACTTTGATATCATTCTAGGCATGGATTGGTTGGCTTACCATAGAGCTTCAATCGATCGCCATGCTAGAACGGTGATCTTTGGAGACGAAACATCCCGAATTCGCTTATCATGGTTCTCAACCCCTTAAATCTGTTAAGCTCATTTCCGCTATGAAGGCACGGATCATGATTGCTCATGGGTGCCAAGGTTTTCTAGCATCCGTTAAGGACACATCTTTGGAGAGTCCTAACATTGATAGTCTTCGGTTGTTTGCGAATTTGCCGACGTTTTTCGGATGAACTCCCCGGACTTCCCCACCGAGAAGTTGAGTTTAGCATTGAGTTAATTCCCGTGCCGAACCGATTTCAAGGCTCCGTATCGTATGGCACCGTAGAATCAAGGAGTTGAAGGAACAACCGCAAGAGATGATAGAAAGTGGATTTATTCGCCCAAGTGTTTCTCCATGGGTGCACCGCCTTGTTTGTGAAGAAGAAGGATGGAAGCATGCGTCTATGTATCGACTATCGTGAACTCAATCGTACACTATTCGTAACCGCTATCCTTTGCCGCAGATAGACGATTTGTTTGATCAACCGCAAGGAGCTAAGTTCTTTTCAAGATTGACCGAGGTCCGCTACCATCGCCACGTGTGAAGGAGCAAGATGTTCCTAAGACCGCTTCGCACTCGTATATGGTCATTACGAATTTCTAGTTATGCCTTTTGGTTCGACCAATGCGCCCGCTGTGTTTATGGACCCGATGAATCGTGTTTTCCATGAGTTTCTCGACAAGTTCGTTATTGTTTTCATCGATGACATTTTGGTTTACTCTAAGTCCGAAGAAGAGCATGAAGAACATCTCCGATAGTTTTGGAGATTTTGAGGAAGAAGAAGTTGTACGCCAAATTTTCGGCGTGCGAATTTTGGTTGAGACAAGTTGCTTTCCTTGGTCATATCGTATCACCGATGGTATAACCATGGATCCGCCTAAAGTTGAGGCTATCACTAAATGGCCAAGACCTACGACAAGAATCGAGGTCGAGTTTTCTTGGACTTGCTGGTTACTATAGACGTTTTGTTGAAGGTTTCTCTCGCTAGCTCTACCCCTAACCCAACCGATGAGAAAAGGTGAAAAGTTTGTATGGACGGATGAACGAGAGAAGAGTTTTGAAGAGTTGAAGCGAGATTGGTGTCGGCTCCTATTTTGACTCTTCCAACTGGTTCAGAGGATTTCAAATCTACAATGATGCATCTAAGAAAGGATTAGGTGTGTTTTGATGCAACATGGGAAGGTAATAGCTTATGCTTCGAGGCGCCTAAAACCTTATGAGGAGAATTACCCAACTCATGATCTTGAGTTAGTCTGCGGTGGTGTTTGCGTTGAAGATCCGGAGACATTACTTGTATGGAGAGACGTGTGATATATTCATCGATCATAAGAGTCTCAAGTATATTTTCACCGTAAGGAACTTAACATGAGACAAAGAAGATGGTTAGAACTTAAGGATTATGACACCAACATTCAAGACCATCCGTAAGGCTTAACGAGTTGCCGACGACTTAGCCGGAAATCGTGCATTCTTGCAGTATCAAGATTGAGCCTAGGATTTTGCGTGACTTAGAGAGTTTGGATGTTGAGATGTGTGTACGAGGTTTTGATGGATACCGGGCTAGTATGAAGGTGGAGTCGAACCTTATATCGCAAATTAAAGAAGCTCGTAAAGATGACGGTGAGTGGGCCGTGGTGCAAAATGTTGAAGAAGGTAAGCGACGGAGTTTAAGGTTGATAATGACGGTATTGTATGGTATGGAGATAGGCTTTGTGTTCCCAATGATCGTGTACTTCGTGAGAAAGTTATGACCAAGCTCATAGTTCTCCTTTCACTATTCATCCCGGTTCTACCAAGATGTATAGGATTTGAAACAAGATTTTGGTGGAACGGCATGAAGCAAGATGTGGCGACGTTTGTGTCGAAGTGTATGATTTGTCGCAGTTAAGATTGAACATCGAGGGCTAGTGGATTGTTACAGCCATTGGATATTCCAACATGGAAGTGGGATAAGATATCTATGGATTTTGTGACTGGATTACCTCTTACTAGGAAGAAACATGATGCGATTTGGGTGGTTGTTGATCGGCTAACCAAGTCTGCTCATTTCTTGCCAATCAGGAAGGATTATGGTATTGGTAAATTGGCGGAGATTTTTCAAAGAAGAGATCGTTAGACTTCATGGTACTCCGACATCTATTGTGTCCGATAGAGATCCGCTTTACTTCTCGCTTCGGAAGGGTTTGCGTAAAGCTTGGGGTACTCGACTTAACTTTAGTACGGCATTTCATCCTCAAACAGATGGTCACCGAGAGGACTATATGCACCTTAGAGGATATGCTAAGGGCTTGTGCTTTAGAATGGACCGCAGTTGGGATGAATATTTGTGTTTAGTAGAGTTTGCTTATAACAACAGCTTGGCATGCTAGCATTAAGGCGGCGCCGCTTGAACTTCTTTATGGAAGGAAATGTAGAGCACCTATTTGTTGGGATGAAGTAGGTGAGCGTTTGATTGAAGGACCGAAATGATCGAGATCACTAATGAGAAAGTAGCCGTGGCTAGAGAGAAATTGAAGGAAGCTAGGTCTCGCTGTAAAAGTTATGCCGATAAGCATCGTCGTGATTTAGAATTTCGGGTTGAGATCGTGTGTTTTGAAAGTTTCACCGCTTAGAGGTGTGAAACGCTTTGGAATCAAGGGCAAGCTTAGTCCTCGATTTATTGGACCATTTGAGATTCTAGAACGAATAGGAGAAGTTTCGATCGCTTAGCACTTCCGCCCGCTTATCGCATGTTCATGACGCTTTCCATGTATCACCCTAAGGGGATACAACTATCATCCGTTACACGCTGCTTCTTATCCGCTTGATCAAATTCAATCCGATATGTCTTTATCTCAAGAACCGTAAGCTATTCGAAAGACAAGAAAGAGTTATGAGGAATAAAGTTATTCCATTCGTTAAGATTTTGTGGAAAATCATCCCGAACGTGAGGCTACTGGGAAACCGAGGAGTCGATGCGTGCTAGTTACCCTCATTTCTTTGAATAGTTTGGTATGTTCTCATTTCGCTTTCTTTTCTTTTCATTTCGTTTCATTCAATTTTCGAGGACGAAAATTTTTCTTTAGAGGGGAAGAATTGTAAAACCTGAAAATTTAAAATCCAAATAAAGACTAAAATACCCTTGGAATTAAAAATTATAAAATACGTAAAATATATTAATAACACTTAAAGAAATTAAAAGATTAACTTGCGAATATTTAAAACCCTAACTAAAATATATTACGAATTGATTTTGGTACGACGAAGAATTAAAGTTTCAGAAATGATTTGGGCCGTGATTTTTGTGTTCATGAGCCAAGGGTCAAGCCCAATGGTGGCGTGGTGATGGTGATTCGTTGGACCCAAAACCCAAACCCAATTACTTTCCTAGTTTAACTCAAATACTACAACTATATATACCATACATAATCATAAGTTTGGAACCCTAGTTATTTTGCTCTTCTTTTCTTTTTCTCCCTATTCGCCGAAAGCATAGACAAACACCCTTGGTGTCGATTTTGCTCAATCAAGTGAAGGTATATCGCTTATTTGTCTTCCTTTAACGTACTTTGCATGTATATGTCAAGTTATATTTTGTTTCGCGCTTTTGTTTCTTTTCTTTTGTGGCGAGAGGTGTGAACCAAACAAGAGAAACCCTAACTAAGTTAACCTAGTGACTAATTAAGAGTTGGATATGTAAGATGTAATAATGAATCGAGTTATGTTTGTGTCGTTTTAATAATGGCCGAACCATATGAGTTTTGGACCGAACCATGTTTAGTTTTCGAATAATGAATATAACTTAATAACTTGAATATGTAAAGTAAGAAGATGAGCTAAGACTAGTGTTAAACCCTAATTTGAATCGAGTTACATATAAGATTTGAAGATACATTAATTAAGTAAAGGTTATATTAACGTAAACCCTAGTTTTGACATGTTAATTTAGTAAGTTATGCTAAACCCTAATAGAGTAAATGCGTAAGTAATATGAGTAATAAGTAACTTATATGTCACATAAAATCATAAACGTGTATGGTGAAACATAAAAGGAAAGAGTATTATGTGACGTGTTAGGTTAAGTAACTAGTCATTAAAAGACGTAACATGTAAGTTAATGCATATTAATGAGACATTAAAGAATGAGAAACCCTAAACTTTAATAAAAGACATATAAACCCTAATTTACGATATTAATATTAAAACATTTAAGTCTCATTTAATTATGGAAACCCTAAAATATTAAAGGATCATTTTGACGATTATGGAATCATTAATAATATACGACATTAATGTATATAGGTTCTGTGAAGAAGGAGTAATTCTTTGTTTCCCTGTTTCGACTTTTGATCTTTTGTTTTCGAATAAGGTACGGATATTCTGACCTTTTCAGTAAAGGTTTCAGATACGCTTTTTTTCGCTTTCATATTAGGATTTCCTAAGCCTTTGCTATGAACCCTAATGTGTCTATTTGAGTCGTTGTTTATCCGAACTTTGATTTTGAATCATAAACCATTTGATTTTGAACTATATGATATGAAGACTTTGATTTTGAAAACATGATTAAACATTTGATAAAATATGATCTATGTCGCTTATGACATTCTTATTTGACCTCGATAGTTTGACACCCGAGCCAATTATTAACTAGTCATGGGGTTCCATGTCCGTGTCAAGAATGCACTTCGACATGACTCTAGGGCGAGAGAGTGATGTTCGCCACGCCCTTATCTCGTTATCTCGTATGAGCTCAATTTGAATTATATTATTAATATCTCGCTCGGGGGCGATGGATGCATCCTAGATCCGTTATATGCCATATATTATCTCGTTATCTCGTTATATGTTATCTCGATGATTGATGTCGCGCGCATGCACGCCCTTCATAACTCGTAGGTCTCCCTACAATTGTTGCCTTATGTGATTATGATATGTTTCGATATGGCATATGTGTCGGGCTCGAGGTAGTTAGCTATAAAACTTATTCGTATATTCTCGAATTATCTTTTGAAATGAATATGACTTCACCGCTTTTCTTTCACTTTATTTTGTATTCGCTCGCTTTTCGTATTCGCTTTGCTTGTATATCTGCTCACCTGGCTTTTGAAGCTCACCGACTTTTCTTTTCTTCCGCGGTATCTAAGCATTGAGCCGGGTATTGCTTTGGGATGAGTCTTGAGTGGACTTACCTTAGAGATTTAGCTTTGATCTTATGATGCCATTTAGACTTTATGTTTTAGACATTTCATTTGGAGTTTATTTTCCACTGGACCTATGTATTGAAGTCTTTTGACTTGGATTATTTCCATATTTATGTTGAAGATTTCTTTTGGTTTATATGTTTGCTTTGATATGACACCATTACTTGTGATTCCTTTACCCTTGTGGGGTCGGGCACCACTAAACCTTTGTCTAATTGCACATCGACCAAAATAACCAAGTATCGATATACATGCTCGCGTTTGGATACATGCGCTTAGAACACTTTTGTCGTCCGTGACTAAAACCTGTCACATCAACAGATTGCATGGGATAAGTATAACTGAAATTGTTATTTGCATTTAAGAGTCAGATAAAAAATAACGACACTTGCCTTCAATCGTAAAATGCGTTCGTCTATTGTTGTTATGTGTGGCTGCATAATTCTTTTCCAACCTTTGAATAGCAGCGGAATTCACTCTTGCATAGCTGTAATAACGGCACATTGCAAGAGTTCAGTATAATCAAAAATGAGTTTTACATAATCAGGTTTCCGAACTCCTGTAAAGATTAATCAAGAAAATGACGGTCAATTAAGCAAATGTTATATTTCTTTTAAACAACATATACTGACCGTATGCTTGTTTCCTTATGGGCATGTTTGCGATTGCTTATCTTCAAGTGCTTGTTTCCTTGAGTAGAAGCCAACCAACGTGCTTATAAACCGAATAGTTTATGCAGCATGTAAGTAACAGAGCAAGCACCGACGGTCCAGCAAGAGAACCAACAATCGCGGCTACTAGACACACATATAAAACTACACCTGTAGAATTTTAAGCTATTTAAAAAATTTAATAGAAAATATAACGTCAAAATGTTTATTAAAATACGACGACACAAATTAATTCAAGATGACGTCAGATGTAATTAAAGGCAACCAACGAAAACAAATGTATACTTACATCATAGAGATACGTAGTTACACCCGAATCATCCAGAACCTATGTATACACTCACATTACCATGAGGCTCAGGCCTACAAATATTAAACCCAAAACAAATGCTGGCCATCGCTGCCACTGCAGTTACGTTCAGGCTGCCCCGCCAAGATATCAACGTTCATTAATCGGGCTCTTAGTGAAGTCCAATTAAAGTGTAAACCAAACGTCCAGTTTGCAACCATAGTTAAGGTCAGGCCGCCCTGCCATTAAAATGTGAACCAAACGTCGAGTTTGGATGCAACCAAACCATAGTTAAGGTCATAGACGCCTAGGCCAAGATATCCAAATGTTCTGATTACTCTTGCGCCTCGTGCGAATATGCAAGCCTGCAAATTGAAAATAACTATTTCATGAGATTATTGATGAAAATCCCACATGAGAATAATAGAGTAGGTCAAAACTGATTTTAAAGTCGACGGAAAATAGAAACGTATGAAAGCTTATGGGAAGCCCAAACTCGTCAACAATTTTATAACAATAACAATAACAGTTTTTTTTACTCTATATGATCATATTTTACCGTATCCACTAGCAGCCATCAACACCATCATATTAGCATCCACTCCTTTAACAAATATCTGCATAAGGATAAAACAAATTAGTCATACCACCACTTATCCTAGTGTTCCGGTTACATGAACCATTTACCATGCTTCAGTAATAACGTTTGCAATAGAAATTTCACACCTCTTTTGCGTTAGTTAATATTCCTACTATACCAGAATCTATTGAGATTTGGTTTCCGACTCGAGACACTTGTATGTGGCATCGACTCCGCTATATTAGCATCTCTCGCAACAAATATCGCAAAAGATAAAACAAATTAGTGACACCACTACACCAAATTACATAAAGCTTTTAAACTTTTCAATACCATTATCAAGAATCATATGCATGAACATAACAATAATGCTATGCATAAAATCAGCTTACCACACCAAAAACTTATAACAAAGATAAATCACTTACTTTTCGTATGCCTTTTGACCCAAAACTTTTAGACACAAAATTACATTAATGACTGCAAAATATGAGGCTCGGATATGTAACTATGGGATCGTCACGAAACACCACGCGTGCTGCATCCACTTTCGAATGTGGATGCCCATGAAGATCTGGGCCTCGGTAAACCATGTTCCAAAGGAATATAAGTGCAAAAAATCATCATCGCCTATTATTGATATAAGATATAATGGAGCGAGCATGCTCGAGATAGGCTAACAATCCCAAAAAGTGGATCGTTCACCATGGTCTAACCTCACGGTTTGCCATGCCAAAAGCGAATGACCACGACTTTGGTCGACCAATTTTAGATTAATCATAGCCCCTATAATCAATTTCATTATCATGGTAAGAATCGAAGAAAGTGGATACATCCGGCATGGCTGCAAACCTAATGATTTGCCTTGCCAAGGCGCGAATAATCACACCTTCATCGATGTCAAGTTGTCAACAATATTAGTAATAACGACAAAGGAATATAAGATATTCCAAGGCGCGAATAATCACAACACACCAATAGCACGTGGTCACAAAACCAAATCAAGGACAATAAGCTACCAACCTTCACCGCCATTACTTTCATCTGGAAAAACCACATCGACGTACAAAGAAAACACAACTTCCATTTCAACAATGCCACGAACAATGGCTACTAAAATCACCATTTCATCAAGTTATTCATAAACCTTTATCCACCCCTAACACCTAAAACATTAAAATCCAATCTTCAATAATACCAAAAAAACATAACTCTTAAAGCGCAAGAAACACTAAAAACACATAAAATCCACCAAAGTTCACACCTTTATTTCGCTAAATTTGTAATGAAATTGGCTTTTACTCCGACATCTAACTCAAAAACCATTCAAATGAACAACATTAAAACCATCCAAGCGGTTCAAACAATCTTTGATGATTTTTTGGTCGCTACTACAGTAAACAATGAATAACACAATATTAAAACATCATTAAAAATGCGTGAAAAAAAAAGATAAAAACTTACTTGGAAAAACTAAACTAATAATCCAACCAACCAATTTAGCCTGAACCATTCAATTCTGTAAAACCCAAAAGCAATTGGGGTTAACATTACATAAAACTTAATTGGCGAAAAAAATTAAAACAACCAAATCCATGGAAATCTGGATCCATGTACACATGGAGATAGCTTATACAATCAAAGATCGATTTCGATATGCATGAGACAGGCAAAGAGTCAAACTACCCATTTTCTAGGCTCGATGATAGATATCCAAAAAATGAGGCGGTGCCTTTCTTGATTTGGGTGTGTCGGTAGGTTCTGGAGATGTTGCCGAGTTTCAGTGTGTGTATACACTTATCTAAGTAAAGGCGGCATATATTTGGACGGAGTAAGTAACGGCCCAACAATTTAGACGGCCCAAGAGAAACCCATGTGAGAATAAAATGGAATAAAATAAGAAAACGCTCTCCTATTAGTGTATATATCAATTTGAATTTGATGAAAAAAATTTTATTTATAGAATTGAATTGACAAAGAATTCTTTCTTAAGTCAAAAATTTTTTTGAAGAAAATGGGCAAAAATTCTATAATGCAAGTTAAAGAAGTACGAAGACAGTCGAGCCATAATATAAAGTTCCCAAAAAACTAGAAAGGATAACTCTAAGGCTGGGCAGAGTCGTGACCAGACACGACCTGGCCACATCAGCTTTCTCTCTCCGACGATCTGACTATAAACAATGTGTCACAGTCGGTGAAATTTCAACCGATTTAAGAGAATCTTGCTGCTTGACCGACTCATGACCAAACACCCACAGTCGATGTGACCGACCATGACTGAGCTATGACCGATCACTTGACCCATCGACTGTGCATAGCCTAAATACATATATACAGTTTTATTTGGTTTTTCTAAAGATAGACATTTATATGAAAAACAAGTTTGAAACGTAATTAGTCCTTTTTTATTAGTTACTATTTTTGAATAAACGGCTATTTAATTTATATGCATGCAAGAGATCCCTTGCCTCTTCTTTCTATACCTTTCTTCATATTATTTCCAAAACAAACACACACACTACACCACCATGGATCAGAAATACACCGTTGTTCTAGCCCTCATGGCCGTCATAGTTGTGGCTGTCGGAGGTCAAACTCCTGCCAACGATCCAACAAAATCACCACTACAAATTGCCAAACCTCCAATTACCTCAGCTTCAAATGGTACAGCTGCAAAAACACAAACTTTAGCACCTACTGCATCTCTAGCAACCAGCCCAACACCTATGTTACCTGTTCTTCCTTCAAATGCACCAGTGAGTGCCCCAACCACAGCTGTTCCACAACCAGCAAGTTCTCCAACAGCTGTGGTTCCTGCTCCGGTGCCTAGAAAGAAGAAGATCAAAGGAAAGAAACACATTGCACCTGCACCGCTAAAGGCTGCATCACCTGCTCCGATCGTAACTCCTGGAGCTAGCCTTGAAACTCCTTCTCCAGGTCCATCAGACGCTATTGCCACGGATGAGGTAGCTTTCTAGATATAGAATCAAGTCAAATTTCAATATATATACGTAACTATTTTATAAAAAAGTCAATGAGTTAATTCTTTCAATCAGTATCATAGGTAATTAATTTCTATTAAGTTTTACCAGTTTTAATATGATTTTGAGAAAAAAATTATACCATAATGCCAAATTTGAAAAACGGAATATGAAATTCCAAATTTTAAAAGAGTGTATAACGATGCATAAGCATAACTTATCAAAATAAATATATCTATAGTACTTATAATGCACGAAGGCACTTCACTCTTAATTTTAAGATGTACAAAAAATTAAACATGGTTTACAACCCTTTAATGACCCAATTTTCAAAACTACAACAAAGGCTATGTTTGGCAAAAGTATATGAGTGAGCGATGATAGTAGTAGTGGTGAAGTAAGGAAGGCGATGAGCTGTATGCAGCCATTCATTTCATCACTGCTCACTTCTTAAAGAAGCATTGAAAAATGAGCTTTCTTAAAATAGCAAAGCTCACCGCTCATTTATAAACGTACACTAAAAATAAAAAAGCTCACTCCTCACCGCTCATCGCTCCAAAAAGCTCTGCGCCAAACATAGCCAAAGTAAACATATTTTACAACAAAATAAAGCATGGTGTCATTTGAAGACCAAAATTATATTAAACAACATTAATGCTATTAAAAACACCCCTTCACCAAAAATTACAACCATTTAAGCACAATTTATAATAGCTGCAACCAATTTTCAGATTTACAACAAAATAAGCATAGTGTACAACAAAATAAGAATGATGTAATTTTCAGACTTACAAAATTAATGCTATTAAAGTGGTCAATGTTATTAATGACTATAATGACTACTACTTACAAATATATATATATACTAGCTAAAAGACCCGTGAAATTCACGGGTATTTTTAAGTAACGTTGAAAAATGCATTAAATGATATTGCATATTATGAAGTTATATATTAAAAAGAACCACACATGGACAAACAAACGTAAAGTGTACATTGGTAATCATCAAACATACATTATACGAAATAACATGTAAATGTGATCATAAATTGTGTAGCATTTTGTTTTAGACCACGTTGGTGGTGGTTTTACTTATTAGTGATATTTCCTTCTTCGTCAGTGATTAACCATCTTGATACTTTTTATTCTTAACGTGAGGCGGCTACATATAGTTGGCCATGAAAACACAAACGCTTTTTGCTTCAACACCACGGTTTCTTTATGTTTGAAGAACAAATCTTGTGATTTTATTTAGAAAACTTAGATTTTGTTCTTTTCCTTTTGTATTCGAATATTGTTAAGGAACTGGTATTTGATAAAATGGACCACCGCCATGACCAATTTTTACAACACCGCCTGCAGCTGCAACCATGGCAACAAAAAATGAAGGAAAATAAAATTGTAGTGACAGAAATTGTAAAAGGCAAATGGATCGCTACATGTCCCATGGGCTGTATAGATAAGACTGTAAAAAATTGAGTCAAATTCAAATATATAGAATATTAGACTAACAAAATAGTTTTCATATTAAAATAAAAGTTTGTTACGTATTAGTCAAATTGATAAAAGGATAAAAAGTGTTCAGTTACTTCGACTGTTAAACACCATATTTGACACAGTTTACAACTGTGTTACAGTGTTAGTGTATAACATGTATATAGTAGATAGTTATGAATCTAATTTTTTTTATTATCCAAGTAATAATCTTTCCATCACTAAAACTATTTAAAGGTTTTATAGTACATATAGAATATATTGTGACATGCATTCGTTGGTGAAGTTGTTTGCGTCGTAAACCAATTGTACATTTAGCCGCCTGCAGTGAGACTTCCAAGCAGTGAAACGATTATACTACCATTGACACCGTGAAGCGTTTGAAATACTAAAGAAACTTGTATAGGTGAAATTGATCAAATAAAAGGGTGCCGAGCTTAAATCCACCGGAATATACATCATTCGGTTAAATATATGGCCACTTTGACCCAAAACCTGGATAGCAAATCCGGCCGATACCAAAATATATGGCCACTTTGACCCAAAACTCTTTTCAACGGTTACCCAGCCAGACCCACCCATTCGCCACCAATTTATGAATAGTCAAACAGTTTCAAAAACAAATATCAGACTTTATTACCTGGATAGCAAATCAGTTACTGAGTAGCTTTTTGATGAAGATATACATGGGATGTGGCTTTTTTTGGTAACTTGTATTCCTTGGAATAAAATAGAAAACATCATACAGTGGTTAGTGCATGAACCAAAGGCACAAGATGGAACACCCCTATAACTAAACTCATAAACTCATTCCGATTCCATTCCTCCCTATAACTAAACTCATACTGACAGTGATTCAAGAATCCAAACCAAACACACCCTAAATTAAAGAAATTGATTAATTAAAATAAGAATACCTCAGTGAATGATTGTCACATATAGTGAATTTGTAAATATGAAGAATGGTGAAAATAAACTATAAGACACCATTATTTAAGAAAATACACTAACCTTTGTGGATAGATTGTATGCTTCATTCCAATCGATGTTATGATAAGGGACACTAAACAGCTTGTTTCTTAAAGCCATAACCGTCGGCATGATGAGACCCACCAACCTCTTGTATGCCCATATCAACATCTTCCCGTATAATGATGACACGGGCAAGTATACCATTCAAGCGTGAAACCATACCTTACCTATACACACGTACATGCATATACATAGAAAGACAAATTATTAATGAATGGGACACACCTGGATGCACTGAACGAATATATGGAAGAAACCATAACCCATATGGCCATCGGTTGTTTCCACATCATTAACATGCCATGAGCACCTATACAACCATCAAAAATAACATAATCTTAAATAATGTGAAGGTGGTTCAAGAATAGCCATGGGAAGAGGCCAAGCAAAAAGGCCAAACTGACAAAAAATTCTAAAACAAAAACAAAAAATTGCTACAGAATGATAAATTTCAAAAATACCATTGTAAGAAGAGACGATACTCTACAGTGTCTACATCCACAAATTAAACTGCGAGAGCGCTTAGTTTATGAGATGATTCACCTTCAAATCAAAACTCGAAGAAACAAAAATGATCAATGTTCATGAGAAGAGAAAACAACAGAAGCAAAATCGGATATAGATCAAACAAACTTTTGAATTGCAATATGAAGATGAAGTGATTTGTTTAAAGTCATCTTAAGAACGTTTTGATTATTTCAATCAAATAAGAGAGTGATTGCTTAAAATAAGTTGAAATCGTTAAGTTGTAGTTGTTTCCATAGATAAAACATCAAAACTTTAACACATACCCGAAATTAAAACGTTGTCAATGTTTTCATAAAATAAATGAAGATTTGACATTATGAGTTTCCAAAATATGAGGCATCTAAATGGAGCGTTTGAACATTGATTGCAGTATATTTATTAGGGACTTTGAAACCGAATTTTTAGAGACAAAGTTTAAAGATTGCATTTCACATATTAGATTAAGTCTAACTTTTAAAATTTTCTTCAAACAATTTCATTTCAAAAATCTGTACACGTGGCAAGCTCTTGTTAAAAGTTATTTTTGGAAAAATTAATTAGATGGCTGAAAAAACTGTGTTTTATTAGTTTTAATATATATATATATATATATATATATATATCAGACAACACTTTAACGCACACAATTTTCGAGACGCACAAGAGACAAGAAGCATAGTGTACAACAAAACACTACATTAATGCTATTTAATGTAGTTAATAATTTAACTGGTCAATAAATACAATTAATACGAGTTATTAAAACACCCCTTACATAAGAAATACAAATTATCAAGCATATTGTACAACAAATTAAACACAATTCCTGCATTAAATTTTACTACAACAAATAATAAAGCACATTATACAAATATTCAAGCCCGAACGGGCAACGGACCAAATGGTCTTGAGCCTGAACGGGATCGAGCCCGAGCAGATACGGGCCAACGGGTTCGAGCCCGAACAGGCACAGGCTATACGAAATTCTTGATATCCGTAAATTTATTGTTAAAAACAATATAATAACCTAAAATACATTATTTATCGAAAAATAATTTAACTTTTCATACATGATTAATCAAAATCTTTTGTTTTTTCCTTTGAATTTCTTATGTAATCTCAATTTTCTTGTTAGCTTGTATGTTTTTGTGTAAAGTTTTGAATTTAGATATACGAATAATGTTTCATATGCACTTGGTTAATTTATTTCTTATGTATATGGAACTTGAGGATGAATGTTGAAAATCCAAATTTTGCAGAATGGAGCAAATAAATTGAGAAGCATGCAGATGGTGGTCGGATGTTTGGTTTTGGGATCGGCTCTCTTCACCTTGTTCTAGAGGCTTTTTTTTTTTTTTTTTTTTTTTTTTCTTGTTTTGTTTTTTCTTTCTTAATCTTGTATTTCGTCCATATATGTAATTAAAGAACATGAGGTGTACTTTAGATACTATACTATATATGGATGATCATTTCATGTGTTTTCTTTTCTAGAATAGTCTAAGGTTTGTTCAATGCTTATAAATATGAGACAAATTCGAGTAAGTTATAAATCAAATTCCATGCTATTCAAGAAGTTGTTACTGATATTAACATCCTACAATTTATACAAGTTCCCCAATTTTAACTAAGTGTGAGACCGGATGTTACACGCTAACACAACACAGACGATTGAGCACATAGTGTTAGAAGTTACTTTAATGGCATGGTTAACACCCGGATGTGAAAGGTTTATGGATAATTATTAATATTAGTATGACCGGATTCGAACTCGAGACTTGGGATTGCACACATTACGTATGAGAGTTGATGTTAATAATTAATATATAAAATGTTATTATTAATTATTAGTCACGAAATAAAACATAACGATAGTTAAATATTTAACGAGGTTTGGTTAACGGTCGTTAAATGTAAACTACGAGGACTAAGAATGAAATTAGTGGACAAGAAGGATCTAGAATCCCTTTGGGATGGGTGGCGGTCGTGGGCTCTCAAAAGCCCAAGGAGGCTTTTCTTGGTCACCAAGTTTTGAGAATGTATATATACAAACCCTTGTATTCATTATTCTCCTAACCTTGGATCACCAATATACCTAATTTCTCCTCTTCTCTCCTCTTTCTTTGTGGCGGTCGAACACCCTCACCATAAGGGTTTCGATTTTGCTTAACTAAAGAAACAAGTGTTTGGTTTTATTTGTGATTCAAGGAACTAGCTTTTCACATCAAATCGCTAATAGTGCGTGTGTACAAGAACGAAGGACAAGCACGCTTGAGCTTGTAATTCTTGGTGGTCGACTTTTGTTTTGGGTCGAATTATATAAACCCTAAAGTTAGGGTTTTGGGTTTTGTTCTTGTTCTAATCATCGTTTGATTCTTGAATTGCTAAAAGGTACGCACTTTCTTGTTCGGTTAATTACTTACATATATTATTCCTATTTACTTCACGCATGCTTTGATGATGTTATTTGATTTTATATAATTGTTATGAGTATTAAATCCCAACAAAGGCATCACGAGCCGTTAATATGATGTAATTAATTACGAAACACATAAAATTGGATCTTTATGATTATATGCATGCTTTTTATGGTTTCTAGGGTTTTGAATTGAAACCCTAATTTTTAATTATAGGGTCGATTACCCTTATTTTATTTAATTAGGTTTTAATTTTGTAAAACTTGTAGAAACCCTAGGATTGCATGCTAATTTTATGTGGTTAATTAATGAATAATTGTTATGTGCCATGTAATATGCGTATCTTGGGTGATAATTGTTATCGGAATCCATGGTGGAACATGCATGTTTTGCCATGGAGTATTGTTTTTTGTTTATTGATTAATTGTTAAGTGATACACACATGTTCTATTTATTTGATAATTATTGAATTGGGAAGACCTCAATTATAACTAATAAAAATTAGTTATGTGCTAATTGGTATACTATTAACTTTGGCTTACGAATCGACTTGTCGATGTATGTGGCTCATCTTCCTTGTAGATGAAAGCCCTAGTTAATGTATGCATTTATTTACGCCTAGAATTGTTTATTAGAGTTTATTGAAATAATTATGCATGTGGCTAATTGTTTTACATATGTTAAATTGTTTAGTTATATGTTTATATTATTTGAGTGTGTTTAATTTTTATTAAAATGCTTTTTGTTTATATATTGTTTGACATGTTAGTAAGCAAAAGGGTTTTTATGAATAGAAAATTAAATGGACTAAATAATGGCGAAACCGATTTGTTATCTAAGTATTATTCTTGAACTTTTAATCGATTGATGCGATTGTACTAAATGGTTAGAACGGCTCACCCACTAGAACAAACTATAAAGGGGTTGTTTAAGAAGTGCGCACAGTCACACCGAATGGATGTCTAAGGTTATGCTTTTACGCTTACACGGTCCTCTCCCCTCTGTGAGTTCGATTGGAGCTACCTAGTATAACCATTCTATGTACGAAGCATCTTAGTGCAAAGTTGTAAGTTTCTCAACGCATCGATTAAAACTTTGTAGAATTTAATCTTAGCAATTAAAATCTTATGTAAGGTTTTCAAAATATTGTGTTATAAAGTTGTATGCATGCTTCTTTATACATAAGTTTTGATTACACGTCAAAATTTGTACCCTTTAAATTTAAGTTTATGCCATCTAATGATATGAAACACTTGAAGTTGTAATTTAGTTATGTGAGACCTTGATCTAGATTACAATAACAAGGTGAATTATTTTGTTGTGTGAGACCTCGACTTTATGATTTGCGGTTTCTAAATTAGACAACTTAATTAAGTTAGTTAGTGAGACCTATGACTTAAGGCATAAGATGGGATGAAACATGCTTACATTTTGCATTAATTGTTTTGGCAAAATTGTAAATCCCATATTTTCTAGGAATTGCAAACTTGTTTGTCAATTATTGTTCTTCGACAATTACCTATTCTATACTTTCATCACTAGCGATCAACCGATGTGGTGAAACTATGATAATGAGGGTCCTAGATTCAAGGAAAATTCTATGGTTAATATGAATATTGACCAAGGGTATTTTATTTTCTTGAAAGATTTAATTATCGAAAATACTAAAATTGAATTTTGTTAATTCTTTTGATTGTATTAATGCAACATTAAACCGTAAACGTAGTTTGGGCTTTGGTAAATTGATCTAGTTCGTTTTCAAACAAATGTTTGATCAAGAAAAATTTACTAAAAGACAAACATAAACTCTTTTCCATGGAAGAAGAGTGAGACTCAATCCTATACCTTTTCATGATTGAGAAAGGTATGTTAGGAACATTAGAATTGTCTAAATTCTAATATAACTCATAGCAACTTTAATAGTTAAGAAAATTGCACACCATGTTTTCCTTAAGAGATTTCATTACCCTCTGTTGGTGATTGAATTCTTATATGACATTTTGGTCAACTAGAAAACATGTTTGACGTTTTATGAGTTATTAAATTAGAAGCTAGACTAATTACCGCAAAATTGGTAAAAGACAAACTAGTATATTTTATCTAGTTGTTTTGTTTTGACCAATTAAAGGTGCTACACATCATTATGGCGATGGTAGACCCATTAAGGAAGAAATTGCATGCTCAATTTTTCAAGTTAATAGCATTGATGGATGATCCATCATCTACAGAGTAGAATACACTCTTTTAGTACCTAAGTAATTGTTACGAATGGTCTTACAAAGGGGTAGCAACGTAATAGCACGCTATTTTCACTGGTTAATGAAACACTTACAATGTTGTCAAATCCGGTGGGAGTATGGTGTATTCTTGAATAAGACATTATTGTAACGTTGTCTAATTCAATGGGAGTTACAAGATTTATTATCTTGGTAGTAACTCAGATTATTTCTAGATTTTCTTGAAATAATACATTACGTTCAAAAATGTAGACATTCATATTCTCAAGGATAGTCATGAACGTTTCCTTGATAATCAAGTGCTCCTACATCTACTTGTAATGCTTATATATCTATGACACTATCATATTGCTCACATAAACAAACGAATGTCATGGTGTTTATCTACTATATGGTGTTGTTCTATGCACAAGTGGGAGAAGCATTTATTGTGTGCAAAGGAACAACACATACAAATATGATTAATGGATTCTCTTGATCGTAAGATAAGAGATTAACGTTCTAATAAGATTGACTTGTTTAGAACATGTGTCAAGATTATAACATAGACTACTTTTATGTCTTATGTCATTCAAAATATAGAAACACTTGAAGTTACATTTTAGTTTAAGTGAGATCTTGGCTAGATTGTAATCTCAAGGTAAATCTCCACTTGTCGTGGGATCGGGCGTGGATGCTTTTACAGTTTCTTAAGTTGGACACTTCAACGGAATGACATAATTAAATAAAGTAATAATGCTATCTTAAATATTTATGTATTCTTAGAATGACATAAATAGATTAGTATTTAACTTGAAAATTAATTAATTGAAACCATGGCGTGGTGTTCATAATAACTTTAAATTATACATGGTTATGTGTTTCGTATAAACTCACAAACATGAAGTCTTTTAAAGACTTATAATATAAAGTAAGATATTATAATCATTATGTCTTTTGACTTGGTCAAAGAATACTTATGTTATAAAACATGCAATTGGCTTGGATATTCTATTATACCATTAAGTTGACTTAGTTGGTAAATAGGTAGGCCAAAAGGAATATGTTTATCTTAAATATTGTTAGATTGTCTTACAATATTAATTCTAATGAAATATGTGTATGTATATGGAATGTTCGATTAGAAGAATCAAACATTTGTTATATTGTTTGATTCAAGATAACTATATCTTCTTTTCTTCCAAAAGTTATCAAGGTTAGAAAATTGAGTATTGATTGGATATACTTAATAAAACTCAAACCTAGAAGATTAATAAGACACCATTTTAGTATGGAATGTGATGAATCACATTGAGTCTTATATTGAAGTTCTGATTTGTTAAAACTACTTATGGAGTAGGTTATTAACGAACAAGATTTACGAACTGTCAATGTGTTTTGTAATATCCCAAAAGAAAACAATTTAGTGTTGTTCTAATTGCTAAAGTATTTATAGATAGTCTTTAAATTACAAAAGCAAGTGGGAGTTTTGTTTAGATCTTGAAGAGATTAAATTACAATTACAAAACACATAATCTTCTAAAATACACTAGTAAATATCATGATGAGGTCAAATATGATAGACCTCAAGATGATGGAATTCTCATTCATAGATCCGCAAGGATATCTCAGATATTTGATATGATGAGAAATATGAATTACAGGATCATGGTAAACCTGTTAATCATAATGATATATTACCTAATATTGAATTGTGGTAAATTATTCATACTATGAATGTTAAGATGCTGTCCAAAGAGATAATCAACTTTGTAAACTTGGTTTATCTTAATAAAGATGAGTTTCTTCAAAGGAAGGAAAACCCTAGTGGTTTAAATCTTTGTGTAGAAATCATATGGACAAAATTGTACATGTGTTTAATGCATGACTTGTGACAAGATTATTAATCACACTTAAGCAATTAACTGTGATTGAATATTCTTTCCTTGACACATTAAATATATAATGATTATGATTGTCATACTTAATTTCATTTATATGAAAAATGACAATGGAATATTAAAACTATTTATGTGTGATTACTTTTGCGAGGACGATAAGTAATACAAAGGAGTTTTATGAATTCACATAATCTTTGAAAATGTACAAAAGGCAAGAATCCATAAATGGATATATGCATGCATCTAGGAGATGATTCTTATGTTTAACTATTAAATCCAAGTTTTGGTTTAAAATTAAAATAAGATAATTTCTAAGTATTCCTGAAAGCTAGTGGGAGTATTATGTTTATTTTCTTTAAATCTTATATGTTGTGGGTAGTAACATTCCATCTAAGATAAAATGTTAAGTTCTGGTTTGGAATGGAACTTCACTTGAAAGATTTAGAAAATAAGACATACAACCTTGGAATATATGTTTATTATTAATAAACATGTGCGGTAAAATAAATGAGTCTAATAGAACATGATATATCATTTGGAAAATGGATATGTAGAACATGAATGAAATCTTAGTTTGACACAAGGATTTTTCATGTACATCATGTTATTGTTGTATCATGCTTGAATGCAAGATGATTTGACAACATTGATATCTAATGAAGTTATTAGATAACTAGTGTAATGAATATTCTAATAGAATATGTTTGAATCTAGAATTACATTCCTCAGCCTGGATTTGCTCTCAAAATTCTATGGATGAGCAATACAACAATTGTTGCGTAATTGTCATAGCCAACAAACTTGAAAGTTTGGAAGGCATCAAACATTACATTGTAGATATTGAAGTTTACGAAATTTTTAAAGAGCATATTGTTGTTTGTATACAATGATGCTGGTATAATTGAGATGACACTCAATACTAGTCATGGGAGGATTTCATCCTTGTAAATGGCCATGTGAACTAGTTGTGCTCAACTAAGAGCATAGTTGCATTATACAATAAAGAATAAGAATACTTTAAACTTTAAAATGTTTGAAAGTTTGATTGTCATAAATTGGTGGTTGAGGATGTCACACACTTTATGAAATATTATGTGGCAATATCAAGATATTTTGAATGCACACATACAAGAACTTCACTAGTTGAATTCTTGAAATAAGTATTCTCAAAATTCCAATAGATCAAAGTTAGTTGAAATTATGCCCTGTCAACAAGTATGATTGTCATTACTTGAGACATAGTTCATTAACAAGTATTATCATGCATTGATCTATTTAGTATTTGGATAAGGGATGTTTTGAACAAATATTATTTAAATGAAATAAAATATTGGTTATGTTTATTTTCATTTTCTTAATATTATATCCTATATTTGCATGTTTAATCCGTGAATAACTTATGTTATTCTAAAAGTCCGTTGTCGATCAATGATGTGGGAATGTCATTGAATTAAGACAAATCGAGTTTTGGTAGAATATACTTTTAAAGTATATTGATGCGTGGGACATACCAGATTCACATGATATTCAATGAATTGAATATAGGACTCATCCCAACTTTACATGATGATACTTTATGGATCTTTGTCATTAAGTATATCATGAAGTGTTTATCCTCGGACTTGAGATACCGGATAAGCGATATGAATGTAGTGCATTTGTGTAAGATAGTCTAACGCTATCCGTGGAATCGGTAGTTATAAGGGCTATTTTCGGAAGTGTTACAAAGTTCATGAGTTATGTTTGTAGTCAAGAGAATTTGTTCCTTTGAATTTGTTTCAAAGTATAATACTATATTTGGGCCCTCGTAGGATTGGCAAGATGTTTGTAAGGCCTTACCCAAGATCTATCCGGAATACGTTCGGATGATTTGGTAATCTTGTTCAATCGAATACAACGAGAAATGAATATTAACTTATGAAATGACTTGATCCATATTCATAGTTAATGTAGTATTAGTAACAAAAGGATAAGTAAAATGATGAATCATTAAATGGTTTTTCCAGAGACCATACTCGATTTGATCCGGGGCATTGGCGTGTGAAAGCTAGACTAACCAATGTCATTACTATATTAAGTAATATCCAGTGGGAGCCGAAAGGTTTATGGATAATTATTAATATTAGTATGACCGGATTCGAACTCGAGACTTGGGATTGCACACATTACGTATGAGAGTTGATGTTAATAATTAATATATAAAATGTTATTATTAATTATTAGTCACGAAATAAAACATAACGATAGTTAAATATTTAACGAGGTTTGGTTAACGGTCGTTAAATGTAAACTACGAGGACTAAGAATGAAATTAGTGGACAAGAAGGATCTAGAATCCCTTTGGGATGGGTGGCGGTCGTGGGCTACAAAAGCCCAAGGAGGCTTTTCTTGGTCACCAAGTTTTGAGAATGTATAAATACAAACCCTTGTATTCATTATTCTCCTAACCTTGGATCACCAATATACCTAATTTCTCCTCTTCTCCCTCTTTCTTTTGTGGCGGTCGAACACCCTCACCATAAGGGTTTCGATTTTGCTTAACTAAAGAAACAAGTGTTTGGTTTTATTTGTGATTCAAGGAACTAGCTTTTCACATCAAATCGCTAATAGTACGTGTGTACAAGAACGAAGGACAAGCACGCTTGAGCTTGTAATTCTTGGTGGTCGACTTTTGGTTGGGTCGAATTATATAAACCCTAAAGTTAGGGTTTTGGGTTTTGTTCTTGTTCTAATCATCGTTTGATTCTTGAATTGCTAAAAGGTACTTTTTCTTGTTCGGTTAATTACTTACATATATTATTCCTAATTACTTCCATTGCATGCTTTGATGATGTTATTTGATTTTATATAATTGTTATGAGTATTAAATCCCAACATTTATTGAAATAAACATTAAAGTTGTAAAAATTTGAATCAACATAAAATAAACCCACTAAAAATATATAATCTAAAACTCATAAAAATATATCAAAATGGATGTTGAAGTAATGAGCAAGGTTGTCAAATCGCTATCCTGCTCGTAGGATCGTACGATCCTACGATCCTACACACAAAAAACGATCAGGATCTTAACAAGATCGTAATCCAGGTAGGATCGCAGCAGGATCGTAGGATCGCGCGTAGGATCGTAGGATCGGATCGGATTGTATATGATCGCCTATTATTAGTTTTTTTTTTTTCTTTTTTTTTTTGGTCTTGGTATATTAACTTATTAAATATAAGTTCATGTCTTAAAGCCCAATGACTAAGAATTTTTCAAAAAAATTATTATTTTGGTGCTGTTATAATTGTCTCTTGCAAGATTAATAAGTGTAAAATCATTATGTTTTTATGGACTATTTAGAAATAGTTTAGATGTGTCTTTTTGGGTTTATTATGAAAAATGATTTCGTGCTTTGTAAAATGTCAGAAACATGTTTTTTAAGTAAACTATCTACATACTTGACCCAATTTTGTTCATATTTTATTTTATGTCACATATAAAAACATGAATATTCTAATTTAATTTATTTAGTCATCAAGAAAAAAAATCATCAATATTATCAGAATATTTTAATTTAATTTATTTGGTCATCAAGAGAAAAAAATTGTGTTGCCCTCTATTATAAATTATGTCGTTTCATTTTCAGATACAATCCTTTTATCTTTTTGCATTAATCTATATATTGTAACAAAAAAGTTACAGAACCACGTGCTAATAAATTAACATTATCTTTTTGCATAAATATTATCACGAAAAATCTATAATTAAATGAAGTAGGTGCACCATGCACGTATGTAGTAACTTTGTGCAAGTATGCATTGAAATATATCTAATATTCTACTACTACGGTACTTGAACATATAAATTTTTCTTTTATCATCCATTTAGATTCGTTTATTATATGAAATATTATATAAAGATATAAAACTACAACCCCTATACAAAAATATATATATTTTCATAGGATCTTACGATCCCCGATCAGCCGATCCGATCCTACGATTACGATCTTGCAAAGCCAAAAACGATCCTAGGTAGGATCCCGATCCTGACAACCTTGGTAATGAGCATAAAATTTTAAAAATATGATGAAATTATATTGTTGAAACTAGACAGACCTTGATAGATCTTGAGCTCAGAGATCGTTAGTATTGCTTATGTAATCACAAACAAACTAAAAGAAAATCTCTACAACTTGTATTCTTTAGCGGAATATAAACACAAGTATAAAGCACAGATAACTAAGAACTCTTTGATCCTCTATGGATCGTTATATTAATAATTTGTAAACGTCTAGTACATAACTCATTCTATTGTGTTCCTTTTATAGACAAGGAACCCTAACTTGTTCTCAAAGAAACGTAAAACTAAATAAGATATACACAATCACTTCCTAATAAAGCTCATGTATATCCTAACAACTATAGAATATGCGGAATACTATCTCCGCAGAAACAACTAATAACTATATAACTTCAGCATGATTATATCTTCGGCAGAATCCATACACTTCAGTAGAATCCATTCAATGAGCAATTTCAAAGATAATCCATACTTCACATAATTCCCAACAATCCTCCCCTAAACTGGAATTTGACTTGGTTAAGTTCCAGTTTCTTGATAGATCTTTAACACTGCAGAACTAGAGGATTGTACTCGAACATCAGCAAAGAATCAAAAGAAGAACACCTCAATGATGACAAATCTTGAAAAACGCTAGATCTTTGCAGCAACCAATGACAACATGTACATCAAAACATATTAGTTTCATACTATTCTCATCACATCCAGGTGTGTTAACTCCTGTGAGAGGTGAATCATCGAACATAATGGATTTGATGTCTCTTTACCAATAGCCATCACTACTGGAGTAGCCATATGGTTAAGTTCGAAAACCATGGTACACTGATAACCATCTGATTTATTAGCAAATCAGCAACTATATAACGGATTTGATATGTCTTGACCTGTAGCCGTTTGCTCAGGACTAGTCAACGCTTAGAATTGGTGAAGTGATTACCAAATATGGTATTCCAATGCCTTTACCACAAGCCATATACAAGTGGGCTAGCCAATTCTTGGATTCCAAAAGGAATAAACCATGGTGAATTGATGACCATACAACTCTCAAAGAATGAAGCATGGGTAGTTGCAAACCCTATGATTTTGAGCAAACCATTACAATATCAATGATTTGATGTGTCTTTACCAAAGTTGTACCCTTTTGACTAGCCAACTCTTTGATATACACAAGGTACATCTGGTGAGTTAATAACCAGTGATAATGTACAACAAACCTGCAATAAAAGTTAGACAAAACCAATTTTTTTTTTTATTATTTTTTTTCAACTAATAAAAGAAATAACACAAAATAAATATATTACAAAGTATACACAATACCAGAATCAAGATGAAGCTTTATGTTGCAGAAGCTGAGTCTTAATGATTCCAACACATTGTTCAGCATGTAACTTATCATTACCAACTGGATCTGGAGGAACTTCCAACTTCTGTCTAAGCATTCTTTCCATCAGCCTCATAGACAGTGGATAAGTCTTATCAGGAAACATACAGACAGTAATCCCACTCTTTGTTTCCACCACATGCACACTAGGCAAAGAATAAAATCTCCAAGTCTCAATCTTCCATCGATGTGAATTCTTCCAAATATGATACCCTTTACCATTTGGAGATTGAGAATCAAACAATACTTGAAGATCACCCAACAATAATAAACCTTAAAACCGTCTATAAAACACTCCCCAATGCACACTTATCTCACATCAATTTTCCCCAAATACCATCACAACCCTAATTCCACCATGACCCTCAATCAACCACAATAAACCATGAATAATAAACCAGAGGTTGTAGATCCAACCTCTTCTCCATCATCATCCAGTGATTTCCTACAGTTCTTCTCATATCCATATGACCCACGACCATTAAAATCCCCATTTCTCAGTTCTTCTGATGATGATAGTGTAGTAAATCCAAGTGAATCTTCTGATGACTCTGATGGGTCCACTATGAAGAAAACATCTTACTCCCAACCTTCAGCATCTCAACCTCAACAAAGGCCTCATGCCGAAAGAGAGGTGGTGCTTGCTCTTCCTGCACCATGGTTTGGTGCATCATCACATATCGTATAAGAGAAGGGCTACAGGAAGGTGGATGGATTTCTTTTTGGTGAAACTAAGTAGATGAAGCACAAAGGACATGTGTATTCATCTTCATCATCATCGTTTGCATCAATCCATCCTTCTCATTTTGATCCTTAGCATCTTCATCATAATGGTCATGCATATCCAACCATCGAGATAGAAGAATGGGTGGTTATGCAAGACATACAAACGATATCCAAAGAAATTGAAATGGAAGATATGAGCAATCATGCATATCCAACAATTGTTGGAATAGATGATATAAGCTAGAATAGGTTTAGTAGATCATGTATATAATCGTTTTGTAGTTGTGTTTGAAGTTGATCGACTGTAGTCGTAAGTCAAGTCGTAAACTGCTTCTCTAATGAAAGAATTTCAATGTGTAAGATATTGGATTTCATAAACACATAACAAACAATAATATGGGTCGAATTATGAGTAGGTTTAGAGAGAAAGGGGATCCTTTCTAGAGAGAAAGTGAAAGAAAACATAGAAGGTTAGATTGAAGGTCCAACCTCTACCTTGGAAGGTAGAGGGTATTTATAGTTACAAAATAAACGCCCTCCTTCTGATCGTGGATCGTGCATACAAGGGTAAAGACCCGTCCTTCCTCCACGGTGATGCACTAAACTAAATAACTAACTAAATAACTAGTAAATAACGAATGTCTACGCCCCAGCATTCTATCTTTATCTTTAGTCTTGAGCTCGTGAGATGCAATTCTTCAACATCCGCATCTTTGTGCTTTAGCGGTGATTCTTTAAAGTCCGATAACTTTGTACATTAAGTGGAGGCCTTTATAACGATCCACATCTTTGATGATCTTCGAGCTTTAATTGAGATCATCACCACAATAAATCTCGGATCATCCTTTATTGTGTTGCCATCATGTGAAGTTGTGACTTTGACCGACATGCTCACACTTTTGGATCATGACATCTTTTCATCGAGTAGCGGAAGCTTTCTTCGGTTCATGATATTTGCAAGATCGTAGCGTAGCATAGTATAAAATATCGAACCGTGTTATGTAGATATGCACCACCATGATTTCTTCAAATTAAGTGTGGATGCCGTGAGCATGCGGCTTTTGATTGACTCAATTTTGATCGCCACAACCGTCAAATGTACCGCAAACAACAAGCTTAGCAATAAAACACACGAAGTATCTTTGATCACTTCGTTGAATTGAGGTACACGCCCGGTTCCTCGCTGATCGAGACAAGCATCGCCTGTGATCATGTAGAGTTCAAGAGCCTCCTCGATGGGTTTCGCAATGTTTTAGTCGTTCTCAAACCGAACGCCTCAAAGAAGACAACACGGAGTGAGTGAACCAATGAATTGAGATTCACCGATTGATGAAAATGATTTGAAAACAATCGCGTATTGCTTAAAGAAAGAGTTTTGCAATACGACGAAGGTTTTATGAGAAAGATCAATTTTCAACCAAACATACTTTTTGTATTTGAAAAGAGTACACATTCAATGTGCTAGATAAAAGAAGAGATTCGCACATCGAACGGTTTTTCCAAAAGTATATTTTCAATCAGAGATACTTTTTGTGTTTGAAAACATGAGTACACATTCGACGTGCTAGAGAAAAGAAGGTTTGCACATCGAACGGTTTTTCCAAAAGTATTTGTCAATTCCATTCCTGGACCAAGGTTGATTCAAGATTGAATCTCCCATTGTTTCTATCCGCTTGTCACAAGCTTGATCTTTAGAAAAGATCTCACATGTCACCCACCAAGAGCTTGTTAGATGTTGGCTCTGAAGGATTTCCATCTTCATCGTGAATACTTTTACGTATCACCGGATGTTCCGCAATACCACAAGGATAATGCGTAGGACTCTTAATATATTCTTACTTTCCACATTGTGTGAAATGTAAAGTCTTCATTAATTTAGTGTCCTAATGAGATATTGTGGATGATCTCTTGGCTCTAGACTCAATTGTGCATTTTGGTTCCCGTCCCGAGACTAGGGAGAGGCTCTCCTTCAATATCAACAATCTCTAAGAGAAAGTCGATAGATAATGTCGGTTCCCGTGAGAATGAAACAAGCCCTTTTAAGAGGAACTTGAGTGGTTTGGGAAGTTTAGTGCAGTCGTCCATCGGGTCCATGACGCCTTGTCTTCAATACCAGTGTTACCTTAGTAACAACCAAGAACATATGTATTGAACCCGGTTTCGCCTAGGGTTGAATTGATGGAGGCCATTTCTTTTCACCCTTTTCACATTCAGCTTCTTTTTCATTCTTCAACCCTTCGCTTACCGAGACTTCATAACTAGAACATTGTTGGGTTTATTCCAAGACTAGCTCTGCCTCATCCGCACTCTTCCCATATTCTCATTTTTCTCCTTTTTCAATATTCCTAAGGACTTTACACTATCTAGTGGATTGTCCTCGAAGATCCCTCTCGTTCTCGGCGGATCGTGGGAACAAATACCTAACCTCACCATCCTTATAACTCCATGCATAAAGTAAAATGGTCGGTCTTTTGGTACAGCTTCATTCTTCCTTGAAACCAATTGAAAAATCATTTGGAAAAACAATCAAGGTACTTGTGATACGAGATCAAAGCATTTTGTACCCTAATAGTTTTGATCATTTAGAAAACCTCCCTCAACATGTGCGTATGATTTAGAAATTGTTTAGCACAAGGAGGCAAGAGGACTTTGAAATATTTTCTTTGATCACAATTTTCATACGAAAAGCCATTTGATTTTCATGGTAAAATTCTCCCTCAATATGTGCATAGGATAAGAGAAATCATTTAAACACATAGAGGCAAGAGTTCTTTGAAGCACATCCACGAACACACAAGCCATTAAGAAACCATTTAAAACTCAATCAAGGTACTTTATGTTAAAACATAAAAGCATTTGCACTCGATAGTTTATTTTCTTTTAAAATGCTCCCCTCAATATATGCTTCGAGATTCAAAGTGTTTAGCACATATGAGAGAGCAACTGCACAATTAAATCAAAATGATCACCTTTATCAAATTTCATTATTAAATCACAAATTCTCCCCGATCAAAAATATCAAACCCTTTGAGATTTTGGATCCCAAGTGATTTAATACGGTTTAGAAAACATATGAGAAAATGTGGCGTGTTTAAATACTCATCTTGTTTTTGGATAAATGCTCCTCCTCAACATGTGCATTGTATATTTGTAATTGTTTGGCACATGGAGGCGGAGTGCCTATAAAGGACTAAAACCAATTCCATTAAAACAGATATGAGATTTAAATCACGATCTCACCGATCAAAATTTTAAACCTTTTGAGATTTGTGATCCCAATTGATTTAAATCATTTAAAAGAGTTTGGGGAAAGACGTGGCCGATTTAATTTTTGAAAATGATGATAAGGACCAATTTAAGACATTAAAGATTGTTAGTGTCGTATGATAGTTTTAAGAGATCTTTAGTAAAATAAAACAATTTCACAATCAAACAAGAATGTAAAAATTTTATTTTGAAAGACCTTGATTCTAAAGAAAAATCATACCATGACATAACATTAAATCTTTAGATCACCACTTATATTGTACAAAGCGGAACTTTTGTGAAGAAATATCGTTTGAAAATATTTTATTTTAAATCACTCTCCCTCAATCCATGACCGTAGTCGATAATTGAGTGACTCAAGTTTTGATAAATGAAGTCCGTGATTTTCAAAATTAAGTCCAATTAATTTTCAAAACAATATTTTCCATTTTCAAAACAATTTAATCAAATTATTCGTAATTGTTTAAAATGGTATCCTGCACAAAGATACATTAGGTGGTTGAGAAGCTTGCTGTCACCGTAGGGCTTGGAAGAAAACCGTCTCTGAGATGCAAGGAGACTTCTTCTTACGTTGCATTTAAATGCCAACTGAGGTCAAATTAAGCTCCGCTTTCTTCAATCTCTTAGAAGAAAACCATCTCGCCGATGCAAGGAGACCTCTTATGTTGCATTTATGCCAACTTTCCATTGAAGTCAAATTAAGCTCCGTGTCTTCATTTGTCAACCCAAGATATAGTTACCCTTTCCTTTCGGCATCCAATCATCTTCAATTGTGAGATCCGGATCGGGAACATTCTTTTATACCAATATACCTGCATTCGTTAGTGAACACACATACAAATATATGGTGGTCGACATCACCCAAACAACAATCGACTAATTAAAGTCAATTCAACATAACAATCAGATCATATAAGGCATGGGGTTTATGTATTAATCAAACTCTAATCATCTAAACCTAACAATCATATCCTAAATTCCTAGTCCTTCGACACGTGCAAATATCATTTTAATTAAGCACGAGGGATAATTAAGAAAGCTCGTTAGATGATATAGATTTGAAAATATTCTCCCCTCAATCAATGACTTATTTTCCGAAAAGATTAAAAGCTGAAGTCATTGATTGAGTTTTCAATTTTTTTACTAAAAACTCAAACTCGATTGGTTTTGCAACTCATTAACCACCATTTTGTTAAAACATCAAATATTTTTCAAGAATTTTAGACGGAAAACATTTGTGTAGGAACAATAGCATCCTTCGACATACATTCCTTGTTTTGTTTTAGGATAAGTGCACGAAATACTTTGAAAATAGTTTAAGCGTAGCACTTTCCTTCATTAAAAACTGGTTGCTATCTCAAATAATAGCAAGCCATAGTTTAAGCACGGTCACAGTCTCAAGTAATCGCAAGCCATTTTTGAAGCCCGGTTACATCAAATAACTGTAAGCCTTTTTTTTTTTTTTTTTTTTTTTTTTTGAGACATGTTTAGAAAAGAATATTTACACCTCATGCTCGAACTTCATCTAAAGTCCCGTGCCATTATTGAATGACATTTCTAAGACCGTAGATGTTATCGATACCGTAAGACATGTCAAGAGAAAACATATTTTTTGAATTTTTCAAATTTTCTGATTTTTATGGGTTTTTGTTGATTTTATATTTTTCTATTTTCTTTTTCTGGTTTTATAATTTTGTATTTTGTTTTTGATAAATATATACAAAGATAGAATAGATGATATAGTTTAAGAAGATGATGATACGAGTACCGAGATAAGGATATCGAAAGCACCCGTTGTAGAAGATAAGTCATCATCCTTAAAACTTTCACCACCAAAGCTTCCGAGGCTCTTGCATAGAAGAAAGAAATTGAACCATCGAAGTGAGACTTTGGCGCTTCCCCAAACCGAAAATCCATTAGATGAGCGATTCAAGCTCTATTTCAAGCTTGTTTTAGCCAGTGCACAAAGATGCACACCATTATCATAAATCCTGCTGCTCCTTTTAAGAACGAAAGTCTAGATTCTTCGTTCGGGGTTATATCATCCAATAGAAAACAACAACGTATCATCCCACTCATAAATAATCTTCTCAAATTTCCATTCCCATCAAGTCCAAGCGATCCATTCCAAAAGGTGTCAAGAGAACAATTCCCAAGTAGTTGAATTGAAGTAGTCGGTTTTGTATAATGCTCAAGAACTCTCCAACACACATCATGAGGGAATGAAAACACCTTCCCATGTTCACATTTTTCTTCCCGGATGATCGTGTATGAAGCTCAAGAACCCAAGTACACCAATACCCAAGAGCTCTCGAATACACATCATGAGGGAATGAAAACACCTCCCATGTTCACATTTTTCTTCCCCGATGATCGTGTATGAAGCTCAAGAATCAAGTATGCCACTACACAAGGAAGGAATAATCGATAACATTGAAGAAGCGGCCAAGTCACCGATTATCTCTCATGGTGATAATCTCTGCGGATGTCAACACCTAATAAGTGATTATATCTCTCGAATCACCGATTAAGCACTCAAGTGAAACAAATGAGCATCCCCAATGTACACAATCTCTCCCCAATGAATCACACACTTGTGTACCTCTTTTATCTTCGAAACTTTCTTTACATCACTTCCCCACGACGTTGGAATAAGAACACTAAACGCTTTGATGAGTAAAACCTGAGTTTCTCTCGCGGTCATGACATTTGTTTTCCGGATATCTTCAATCACTTAGAAGAGTTAAGTTCATCAAGTTTACTCGCCATGAGTCAAACCTTGAGTTTCTCTCATGTCATAACATTTGTCTTCCTGGATATCTTCAATTACTTAGAAGTATTAAGCTCATCAAGTTTACTCGCTTAGGTGCTTGTCTCCTTCCCCTTGTCGGTTTTGACACTTCAGATCAAGAAAACATTATAAGCCCAAATACTTGAAATCTGAGAAGATCGCTTGAAGTCTTTGTGAGAATCAACATGTCAATAATGTGAGCAAGTCTAATTGGGATTAAATTTGTCATTTCACCCTCCCCAATTAGTGCTCTCCCGAACCGACAATCTTTATGATGAATGATTGAATTAAGAAGAAGTCTTTGGATAATCAAATGCAACTCGCCTTTAGTCTTCTAACATGTAGCGTAAAATGTAGAATGTGATCAGACTCGACCTTCTTCAACATTTTCCGTTGGGAATAGATTGTTAACATCTTCAACTCACACCAAAAGCATCCCACCAAAAGGCATCCCAATTAACTTACATCTTGCAAACCCTTAACTAAAATCCCTCCCAATCAAACAAGAACGTAAAGATGTTCATCAAGGAAATCAAGAATCGTGCGCAACGAACACACAAGATGGTAACACCAAACTACCAATCACATCAAACAAGAACAGAGATTGTTCGAATCATCATGTTGATGTATACGTGAAGCATTAACCGAAGCACTTTGTCGATAAACTCATCAATCCGAGTGAAGATGTCAACCAACGGCTCTTAGAAGAGAAAACTCCATGTAAAGATGACCCGATAAGAAGAAGCTCGGTTCTTACATGAGTTTAGAGCCGTATGACCATTTAAATTCTCAAATATCAATCAACAATGCAAAAATTCACACTTTTTCTCCCTCAAGAATTGCATACGGAGATGCCATTCTTGATTAAACAAGTGAATATCTTCAACAAATGTAGTCTATTCAAACTTCTCCTCGCAAAATTAGCACATGATGTCGCCATCGTCATATTAGTTGAGCAAGTGGAATAAGAAAACAATCAACAAGAGTCTGCTCACTTGAGAATTGAAGCGCATGGAAAAGCATGAAGCATGTTAACTAGAATGGTCATAAATAAGAAGATTTCTTCTTGCAAAGATAAAGCGACCGACATGTACACCTTTCTTTTCTTTAGCTAACGAGGCATGAACTATTGTGTTCATACGTCATAAGAAGATTTCTTCTTTTGAAGATAAAGCGCACCGAGACGCACACTTTTCTTTTCTTTAGAGAACGAGGCATGAATCAAGTGTTCATACGTCATAATCTCTCTTTTCATCATCTCTTGGCAAAACTTATAATCAACCCCATTATCATTCAAGAGGGCTCTTTGTCGTGACAAATGATGGAGAAAACCCAATATGATGAATTTGACCTCAAGTAAACTAACCCGAACTCGTGACTTAAACTTGCACATATGTAACAAAGAGCGGTGCCGATTTCCATTAGCATCTCTAAGTACTCTCTATGTACTCTATACTCTTCAACCAACCAACCATCAAGTATAAGACGTACATTACCTCTTGAAAATCCACAATTGAATGTGACACTGAGCACTACAACGTAACTCCTTAAAGTGATAGTTATTTTGAGGTGATAAGAGCCCAATTCCCCCAAGTCACCCAACAATAACTAGAATTCCAAGTCTTCGTTTTTTATATAAGCTTGAACAAGGATCATGAAGAATCTTCATCCAACCATCCCCGAAACCTTCAGATATTAAATACACTCGCCCGTGATAGTTCACTTCAACCACAAATAAATAATACTGAATCAACGCCGTTGTCACTTCTTCTGGTTAACTGCTCAAATCTAGCCTTCTTTGACTTTTAAACGAACTTTGATAATGGTTGCATCCCGACCATGGTTAAAAGCACATAACCCCGTAAAACCATGTAATAACCAAACTATCATGACGAATATCCAAGCACACATCCAATTCATGAAATACACCCTTTTATCCCTTTTTCGAAGCAGAAACCGTAGCACCAGCATCAAATGAGATCCCGAAATACACTTTCCTTTCTCCAAGATGGTTCCATCAATACAGGATTTTAGAATTCTATGGTTTAAACCAAGATGTTAGTGCAAATATTACGATATTTAATCTATACAGCCTCGCTTGTTTTGATTGATGACAAACATGTAACTTGTAATACATAACGAAAATGTACAAGTTACTTGTAATTACATTTGTCTCAACATACATTCAACACCTCTCGATGTCTCAAGTCCTCGATATTACAACACGTGTTCGTACATGTTTGTTATGTGGCATTATGATCAAACCCATTAACAAATCATTTAGAATGTTTAAAATACGTTTAGAGTCACTAAGTATTTTAATAGGTTAATCATTCTATTTCGAACCTCATTTTACATTTTGCATTCACAAGTATTTTATACAAATACATCTTTTGTAAAATGTCTAACAAATATATACTTTTATTTGTACAAGTAAACTAACTATAATATTCATACAAGTACTAAAGTTTACTTACACTTGACAAAATATATATTATTTTGACAAGCACCTAACTAGATATTTTATTTTATAAAAGGCAATTAGACTTTTTATAAACTAGTTACATAATACATTTTACAAGTTTATTTTCATGAACATTTTAATCTAAATGAAAATACAATTTTACATCACTTCATGCATCATCATATCTTTAGAAGATTTGGTCAATATTTGGTTAGATTTGAAAGATCTTGAAAGATATTCTAAGATATCAAATCTAATAAAGTATTATTTTTAGATTACATTTTGGCTATAAATAGAGCCCATTGTCTTCTCATTTCAATCATCCTTCCAACACACATTCTTTCTATCTTTCTTTCATCTTTTAGATCTATAGATAACCATGTAGTAACATACATTAATCACCCATATCATCACATGATCATAATGCTTCTAACATTCATCTTTGTTGTAAGCATACTTTACATTTTGATCAACCAAGGAAAGCTTGGAGATCTAGCCATCCTCATTCACCAAAGCATATCAACATATGAAGATTCAAGATCTCTTGATATCCTCATTGATTGAAGACTTCTTATTTAAGAAGATCATTTAGATTAGTTATTCATATCCATTAGACATTTATGTCATGGATCATCATTGTAAACATCATTGCATCATCACAACACTTTCACCAAACTAGATTAGATGGTTTATGTGTTTGTACCATAAAACACAAGGTTTGTTATGTTGGGCCATAAAACATAGTGGGAGTGGTTGTACCCTTGAAAAGAACTCGACATCTAGCTTAGTGTCGGAAATATTGTATAGGCGACGTTAGGTTGGTTCTACCTCGAACTAGAACCCGGTATTTAGCTTTGTACCGAAAAAGTGTAGCGACGATTGTAAGGTTTTCTCCGCGAGAAGGGAGCTTGTTGATTTAGTGAAGTAACTCTCGAGTTGGGTACTCGGGAGTGGAGTAGGCGGAAAGGAGATCCGTGACCGAACCACTATAAATCCTCGTGTTCGGTTTGCACTTTCCTTTCTTTATCTCTTTACTTTTATAATTGCTTGTGATGTGGTTTGATGTTTATGCTTGTGTGACAACTTGGTTTACTATGCTTTATATTAGTTACAAACAATAATTGATACTTTCATATTATAAAAAGCTTCATAAACGATTTGATACTAAAGATCTAACGCTTTTAAGCGGAACGATTCACCCCCCACGCTTTCACAATTGGTACCAGAGCCTCGTAGCTCTTATTTTCAAAACAAATGGTTTTTAAAATGGAGCACGATCCATGTATCAAACTACCATTGAAGCGAAATATAATATGAAAAATGTTTTGCTAATTATACTTATAAATTTTGTTGTTAAATGTTTAGATAAGTCATATTAGTAAAAATAATAAACAAAATATGTGTGTTATATTTTTTCTATCAAATATAGTAAGTCCTACACTTTTTCGCTATGAGTAAGTACATTTTTCAACATTCTGTGAAGGCCACGGACTGGGCGGAACCAAATAAAGGGCTCCTTCCTTGTTAATTTTTGGTTCCTTGGTCCGCAAGACGCAGCTTTTTAAACTTAAAAATTCATAACTTATTAACCGTAAGTCCGTAGGAGTCGAACCACCTATCATTTTAAAGGAATTGAGTCTACTTTCATTTAAAAATACTCTCATGGCCTGAGTCTAATTTTAAATATGTAAAATAGACCAAATACTACAGTATATCTAAGATATTAAGCTTCGCTTTAACATAAAAACTCAAATTTTTTTGAATCAAGTAATTTAAGTTGGTATTCTTAGAACTTGGATACAATTTCTTTTCAAACTAAATAATTTGGTAATATGTTTAAAGGAAACTAATCAAGCTTGGTATACATCGTCATTCTTAAACGCAAAATGATGAAAAGTGTTTTTCTTGTTATGCTATGCTAAATGACCACTTGTATATGTTGTTTGCATATATGTTGCTTGCTTATTTTTAAATTGTTGTTTATACTTGTTTGTTTACATAATATAAGTGTCAATCTTGTCATGCTATTTATTCACTTGTTTGACGATTTCTTGTTTATGCACAATAGGACATTTGCTAGATTTTGTGCATTAAGTTGGAAAATTGTTTTACCATCGCTTGTAGAATTAGATCACTTTCTTTGCATAGGTTATGATAACATCTCGCATAACTTATGAAATGTCATAACTCACTTAGCAATGAGTATCAAGTAAATTAGTCAAGTACTTTGAAAATGGAGGTTTTAAGAGAGTGTTTGGTACAAGGACAAAAACAATGGTGTATGATACTATTTGGTTATGTTTACTTTGTAGGATGATAAAATAACTTGAAAAATGTTGTATGCTAACCGGTTTATGCAGGGGATAGCACACGAGTGTTATCAAATTTTACCCATTTTCACCTTTATGTGAAAACCGTTAGCCCTTGTCAAAGTCAATGATCCACTATGTTTGTGTATGTGTTATCGACTTCTTCTAACTAGAAATAATTAGTGTCATGTGTTTTAAGCAAAATTTCGTGTTTGAAAACTCCCGACACCTAAAAATGGGTCTGTGAAGTTTTCGGTGTCCACGGATTAGACGGCACCAAAAATTTGGTACCGCTCTGTTATGCATTTTGGTACCGCCATTCTCAGACAGGCGGACCAAAGCGGAACCAAATTAAGGGTTCCTTTGTGCAAAAAATTGGTGCCGTGGATTCTGCTGTAAGTTGTTTAATTTTAATAAATCCCGCAATCTAATTTACCAAACTTCGTTTCTAGGATAATTGTTAATACATATCTTTCATACCTCACTCAACACATCCTCAATGGATTAACTTAGGATGTTTGACATGATTTTAGACACTTCCATCTCATTAGAAACTACCATCTTTGTATGGATTAACATCAAATCCATGAATCCTTAGTTCCATAAATCGACACATTCAAGATGATCATTTTCACACCTTCATCATTACTTTTCCTCAAGCTTAGCATTTCTTAAAGCAAAGTCAAAATGACTAAATCCTTAACCTCAAATAAGCCACTTAAGAAAACCACTAGGATTAGCATTCGATCTTGTTGCTTCATTAACTTGAGCTCTTCATCCTCAGACTCATTACCTCTCAACATCTCATCACCCATTCAAGATGTGAACTTTCTAAACTTGAGTACTCCAACTCCACCATCAAAATCACACACCATCATCCAAAACAACTTCACTACCAAAGTCTCCAAAGCTTGTACCTATCAAACTTTGTGCAACACCACCAACATCTCCTAACCCGTTTGCGGATGACTTAGATGACTTACCGAGACTAATAAACCTGGACTCATTATTTGCAAAGATATCATACACAAGTCTAACATATGACTATAGATATTGTTTTGTATCTACATGTATTGCCTCACCTGGTTAACATGAAAATAATGTGTCATCCTTCAAGACGATAAGTATTTACATCGAGTCATAACTCACACATATGTTAAATACATATTATCAAGTCTTGTTATCCTTGAGTTAAATCTAAGCTCAACAAATTAGGATTGACAACTTAAGTAGTTCATCCGAAATATTCAAGTATATGCGACTTACGATTGTAAGTCATTAAAAGTCATATCCGAAAAATCAACACCCAAATATTTTAACAACACATGTTGAAACACTTATCCAAAACAAACAACCCATCGTGCCACTTATCCTCTTAGACACCTACTATCCTCTTCCATCTTTTGGCACCATTAAGCGTATTGCTCATGAACTTCCAAGAGCATCCTTTAAATCAAACGTGCCTTTCAAGGTGAACCTATACCTCAGCCCCTAAGCTTCATAGACATAACCAAAACTTCAAGCACTTCACCCTCTAGTTGTAGTAACCAATGAACCATAAGAATTAGTATTCGTACTTTTGTGTTCAACATCCGTGGACAAATAATCAACCTAAGTACTCCCATAGAACAACAAACCCTACATCACCACATCCTTATTTAGACACACTAGAAGACCTACCACCTAGATCAACCAATCCACCATCCTTTCCATCATTTGAATTCGCTGAGTGTATTGCTCAAAAGCCCTTGTGTCCAACACTTGTACCGAATCAAATGCACGCTTGAACAAACTCAACCATCCTTTCCCACATATAAGGACTTAGATAATTCATTATGGCTAGAACCTCAACTATCAAATAAGCATGGTGCTCTTGGTAATTGTTGTCAATTTCCACTAGGTATAAGTAGTACTACCTTCACAAATAATCAAAGTATTAGTAATACTTTGTCGTTAAACTCGTGATAAATTTCGTTAAACTTCAAATCAACATTTTAACAACATATGTTAAAATGCAATCTCAAAGCCAACATCATACACCCCAAGCAACAATGACTCTTGAGGAGTATACATAAGAAACTCGAGTGAATTCCTCTTGTCATCATCTAGTGAATATAATCTTGAGACCAAGTTTATTTAGATGGGACTATCCGATTCAAACACTTTGGCTTCATATCTTCATTTAGGAAAACATGATGTTTTGAAGAACATTATGACTAAGATTCATGCG
Source organism: Chrysanthemum lavandulifolium (assembly GCA_022545495.1). Lineage (NCBI taxonomy): Eukaryota > Viridiplantae > Streptophyta > Magnoliopsida > Asterales > Asteraceae > Chrysanthemum > Chrysanthemum lavandulifolium. The sequence continues at coordinate 158,947,643 of CM040246.1, forward strand.
TTAAGCTTTCATTTTGTTAAAAGGATATTGTATATCCTATGCATCACTCTTGCGACATAAATAGTTGTGTTACAAGAGATTTCATTACACCTCATTGGCTAAATGATCTTGAAACAAACATCTACAAGTTCTGTGAACTAGCATATCCAATTCATCTTGTCATACTTGTTTTCATAAGCATGATAACTTTATCCCATGGGATAATCTCATTTGTTGAAAGATACTATTTGTATCTATTTCCTTTCAAGCATACATCATAACCTAACCTTGCTCAAACCGAGTGCACATCCAAGGTTAAAACTACACAATTTTAGAGCATACACAAGATCTATTGAAGTTGGTAACCTCACTTAGATTCTTGTTAAATAATGTTCCAAAGAGCTTTCTTGAGAACGTTCTTAGTTTAACATATTCCATTCTCTAGTCTTAGATGATCAATTCACATTTAAAGTACAAGATGTCATCCATTAGATCATACAATTAGTGTAATTTGAACAACTTTCAATTCTAAACACAAGATTAAAACATATTGTTTATCAAACACACCATTGTTAAAATTCATGTGTATAACATGACATCTTCATCTCCTTAGTTATATTGCATATTAGTTGTGTCACATTAAGACAAGTATTGGTAAACTATCATCTTTATACACTTTAATAGGCAAAAGTAGGAGTTCCCATCTTTCTAACAAGAGAATGATTACTTGGAGAATCTATTGCACTAGAAACTCAATTTGACCTAACGGTTGAATTGCTTCCGGAGAGAAGTTGGGTTTGTGGAATCACCCATAAAATGGTCGTGTTTAGCCTTAATTGAGCACCGCTAGTAATAGTCTCATATTCATTCTCCAACTTGAAAAATTTGTTTTCCTATACTTGCCTAAAGTAAGTGTTAAAACATTGATAGTTTGCCTCGCCTTAGGAATACTAATCAAACAAGTAGTATATAAGACTTTTCTTTAAAACCACTTGCATTGCACTTACATGTGTTGATTACATGTTCTTGTTTGATACGATAAGTTGATTTGACATTATCTTAGTGTTTGATAACTAGTCGAATGTGTAAACCTTAGTACGGTTTTATCTTTATAATGCTTGTATTCTTGTTTCATGCTACTAAACATTTAAACCTAAAACTTTATTTGCATGATACTTACTTTTGAATTAATTTTAGCATGATTAACATGTTACTTATGAAATCATAATATGTCATTTTGATACGTGATAATTCTGATATGATAAGTTTGTGTTTGAAAGCTATTAGTTGGCATTCATTATATCTATGTGTAGTACGATCCAAATGATACATGCTCCAAATTGTTATGTCTTAAACATGGCTTGCATGAATCTTTCATCTTGTTTCTTTTGCTTCTTGTCACACTATTTGTTTGCTACATATGCACATATAATATGTCAAAATGCTTTTGGTATGACAAACTTTTAGAAGCCTTTTTATCTTACAAATTACTCACATAGATTGTTGTGTTAATTTACAAGCCAAGTATGCTTAAGCGTCTAAGTCTAACGACAAAACAATCTCAAAATGAAATGTCTTGAATAAAGTTGTATTCTTGCATAATATGATTGTCTTGATGCTATCTTGTATGGTGATTTCTTGTCTACTAAAGTGCAATGTGTTTTTGCTTATATAATATGTTATCATTTGATTTCTATCATGTTAACATCTTTGTCACTAACAAATTTGTTTTGTAGGTTGATAACAAATTATTTGTTATCTCACTTGGTTCTAACTTTATATGCTCATTTTGCATAATCCCTTTATTGCTATGTAGATTAGTACTATGCTTTATGGGACCCCTACACTTGCATATAGTTTAAAAGCATATAAAATTAAGTTCTAGAGGGTTGGCTTTGCATTTTGTCTTTCAACCAACCTCTTCCAAATCTCATTTTGCTTCCGCTTTCCAAACATAACCTCCATCATTATTTAGTTATTACAATACTCTAATCCTCTTCACTTCCTATTAGGAAACCACATGCCTCATCATACGATCATCTCTTATTAATCGAGAAGAGGTACGTGACTTTAAGGATGAAGTTCATTGTATGCTAACCATCATCCAGAAAAACATCACTAAGCTCATCTCTTTCGTTAACCCGAATAACCTCCTAAACATTTTGTTGTCATTCCTTATTTGATACACATTATGTTGGATGTCCACCAATTAAGGGGGAGAGAAATCCATTCACTTAATTATCTTTTGTCAAATTTTATGTCTCTTAGACTCTAAAATACCAACACATAGGCAAACACCACTTAGCTAAAACCGGTTCACGAAACCACAACTAGTTCAACTTTTTAACCTTATATCACAAGTTTGCACGAATACCTCATCAAGTGAAAACACATCATGTGTTTTACAAACTTCTTCATCTCCACAATCAACGAATCTAGGATTTTCCTTAACCTAGCACCTTACAACTTCACTATCTAGAACACCATCATAGGATCTTATCCTTTTCTCGCTTGACATATATCATGCATGTTATTGTCAGTGCAAACGATATATTTAATCAAAACAGCCATTTCCAACACGTTGGTCCATCCAACTCTCACTTATATGATGTCATTCTCATCCTCATATAGGTACCCATTATTATTATTAGTATTTTCCATATTGTATTCACTTCTTTACAAAGTGATAATCATCCATGTCGGTCAAAACCATGCTAATACTACATTTCCCATTGTCACCTAGAATAGGTCATTTTTTATAATTTGTGTCAATCAATGAACTAATTTATCTTCATGTTATCACTTTTCTTAGATAGAACGCATTATTGATTACTCTTGGGTTGAAGCATATGAGAACTTGCTCAAAACAATAGGTTGTTAGCATCAATAAATCATTCAAATCATAACCCTTATGCATCATTGAAATGCAATGTCCATTCATATTTTTTCTCTTAGCTTTGGTCACTTGACATGATGAAAGGATTGCTTGAGTCTATATTTTTATATTTGTTATACATATGAGTTTCTAACTCCTTAATAGCTTCCTACCTAATCACCACCACCTTCCATCACCACTTTCACTAATCATCACCACCATGGATTAGCGAAAACTTGCTTTTGTAAATGTCAAGTCATCTACCATCACCACATGAATCCTACTAGTAAACCGACACCAACACTAGCACCACCAAGGGCACACCCAAGGAAGACTTCATATCTTCTTTCTAGGAATTATTTTGTAGGCTTTTATCATATTATATTCTCACTTTTCTTATGATTGTAATTAGGAGACTACACTTCATGAGATCTTTGATTATATCATTTATCACATATATACATCTCATTTTTCTTTGTGAAAAGATGAAATATATTGCACTAATGTTTTCATTGTAGGTTCATCATCATATACACTCGATTGTATATAACTTACTCATCTAAGGATGAAGTTTGCATCAATTATTTTTCTTATTTTAGGTGCTTCTTGACACCCTAGAACAAGGAGGAATATCCTTTAAGCACTCATATTGCATCGCCTATACACTTGGTTGTATATGACATATTTGTCTAAAGACAAAGCTTCTATTATACTAATATTTATTTTGAAGGTTCATCTTGACGCCTAGAGCAAGGGAGCTCCGTCAAGAATTTATCAATGCATCTTATACACACTTTGTTGTATAACACTTACTCGTCCAATGACGAATATAGTTTTGCACTAATATTTGTTTTTAGGTTTTTAATCATACCCCGACGCCTCAAACAAGGGGAGCAACCGTCATGGGGAGCATGCACGATTTAGCATCATTCTCACTTTTCAAACAAGCATTTGTGCTTCGATAAATAGTGGAGAAAATAGGCTAACATTGCTATGCATTTTCTTTTCATATATTTCTCATAATTTTGTTGCATAAAACTAACCTTGATGTAGGTTAAGCCTCTTTATTTGATCCATGGATCCGCTACCAAACAAGGGACGGATTGAAGTGGATGGTTTAACTTCACTAGGGATGATGCAAGCTCGCCTTTTGGGAGAAATTAAGTTAAACTCAAGGACACGCCTTTTGTTTCGACAAAGGGGGAGAAGAGTGTAAACGGAGAAGGTAATGTAAAGGTAGTAAGGATACAAGTAACTTTTATATTTTACTTTCTATTACGTTTACATATCTTTGTCATCATCAAAAGGGGAGATTGTTAGTGCAAATATTACGATATTTAATCTATACGGTCTCGTTTGTTTTGATTGATGACAAACATGTAACTTGTAATACATAACGTAAAATGTACAAGTTACTTGTAATTACATTTGTCTCAACATACATTCAACACCTCTCGATGTCTCAAGTCCTCGTATATTACAACACAGTTTCGTACATGTTTGTTATGTGGCATTATGATCAAACCCATTAACAAATCATTTAGAATGTTTAAAATACGCTTAGAGTCACTAAGTATTTTAATAGGTTAATCATTCTATTTCGAACCTCATTTTACATTTTGCATTCACAAGTATTTTATACAAATACATCTTTTGTAAAATGTCTAACAAATATATACTTTTATTTGTACAAGTAAACTAACTATAATATTCATACAAGTACTAAAGTTTACTTACACTTGACAAAATATATATTATTTTGACAAGCACCTAACTAGATATTTTATTTTATAAAAGGCAATTAGACTTTTATAAACTAGTTACATAATACATTTTACAAGTTTATTTTCATGAACATTTTAATCTAAATGAAAATACAATTTTACATCACTTCATGCATCATCATATCTTTAGAAGATTTGGTCAATATTTGGTTAGATTTGAAAGATCTTGAAAGATATTCTAAGATATCAAATCTAATAAAGTATTATTTTTAGATTACATTTTGGCTATAAATAGAGCCCATTGTCTTCTCATTTCAATCATCCCTTCCAACACACATTCTTTCTATCTTTCTTTCATCTTTTAGATCTATAGATAACCATGTAGTAACATACATTAATCACCCATATCATCACATGATCATAATGCTTCTAACATTCATCTTTGTTGTAAGCATACTTTACATTTTGATCAACCAAGGAAAGCTTGAGATCTAGCCATCCTCATTCACCAAAGCATATCAACATATGAAGATTCAAGATCTCTTGATATCCTCATTGATTGAAGACTTCTTATTTAAGAAGATCATTTAGATTAGTTATTCATATCCATTAGACATTTATGTCATGGATCATCATTGTAAACATCATTGCATCATCACAACACTTTCACCAAACTAGATTAGATGGTTTATGTGTTTGTACCATAAAACACAAGGTTTGTTATGTTGGGCCATAAAACATAGTGGGAGTGGTTGTACCCTTGAAAAGAACTCGACATCTAGCTTAGTGTCGGAAATATTGTATAGGCGACGTTAGGTTGGTTCTACCTCGAACTAGAACCCGGTATTTAGCTTTGTACCGGAAAAAGTGTAGCGACGATTGTAAGGTTTTCTCCGCGAGAAGGGAGCTTGTTGATTTAGTGAAGTAACTCTCGAGTTGGGTACTCGGGAGTGGAGTAGGCGGAAAGGAGATCCGTGACCGAACCACTATAAATCCTCGTGTTCGGTTTGCACTTTCCTTTCTTTATCTCTTTACTTTTATAATTGCTTGTGATGTGGTTTGATGTTTATGCTTGTGTGACAACTTGGTTTACTATGCTTTATATTAGTTACAAACAATAATTGATACTTTCATATTATAACAAGCTTCATAAACGATTTGATACTAAAGATCTAACGTTTTTAAACGGTAACGTATTCACCCCCCCTCTACGTTTTCACACAAGAAATAGGTTCTTTCGCGGGATTTTACAAAACCAAGAATAAACCGTAAGATAGATCCGAAATGCACTTTACTATTACTGTGATGTTTCCATTGTCACGGGATTTACAAGTCTATGATTTAAACCGAGAAATAGTTTCTTTCGGGATTTTACAAAATCAAGACAAAACCGTAAACAATGTCGACTTGAATGTGTTGTGACAATATTGGTTTCGGTGAATATCCGCTTTAGGGAACATGCAGTGGTTCATCAACGGTTAAATATCCAACATCAACAATATCATCACCATCCTATAAACACTTTGGTAAACACATCATTCACGATTCTGCTCAAGCTATTGCAAAGGACAATATGGAAAAGTAAACCCGATATGCCAAACTTGATCATGAAGTAAAATTCCCATTTGTTACTTAAACTTTTACTAATCCTCGTGAAAAGAAACGGTACCCAATGTACAAAACCTCTGACGTATCCTCAATGCGTGAGACACAAGTGATAGTTACGTTGTGGGTTAAGTGAGAGAGAGTCACATCGGTAATTAAATAGCCAAGTCTTTATCACCCTCTATAAACGCCCAAACAAGTCATCTTTGCGGAAGGGTAGAGAGAAAGAAGACGAAATAAGTAAACACGTCCGGAAAAACTTCACTTCACATCCAAATAAGAAATACCGTACAAAACCCTGTAGTCAACTTTGTTCAACCATCAATTCAACCCGTATCCTAATAATCTCAGTGAAAATGTGTTAACCAATATTGAACAAGTCACCTTATCATACCCAATCGTACCAAACCTCATATCAGCAATCTCATTTTATTTTTCAAATCATATCAGTCGCATAATATCCAATTATGAGAAGCCCATACCAACAGTAGCCGAAAATACATGTATCATAACACAATTATTTTACCTCTTGCAGGCCAACATCAATATCTCACATACAACATCTAATGCTAGTCCATACATGATTCATTCAAGGCCCATGAAAGCAAATCCACATATTCAATCCAAATCTTAATATATTCATTCATTTACGTGATTTGCATCTCAAAACTTTGGTCCAATGTCCCATTAATAACAAGATATTACCTAATCCCATATACACTCAACGAAGCCCATCACTTGAACCCTCAAATACTTTGGTCGAGTACATGAGTATGTTATATCAGGTCCAACCGTCCAAATAACAACATAATATTGTAGCCCATCCAAACTACATCCGCTAAGGCCCATGACCACGAGATAACAGATCCAAGACCAAAGACAGCCCTAATTGCACGGATATAAAACCCATATAACATAGATTCATGCCCTAAACTTTAGAACCCTATCATAACCCTAAAAACTCTCCTTCACTTAATATGTCCGCCCCCCACATCTCACAAGACACTCCTTATCACCATCAAACCCTTATCACCTCACAAGTAACACGCCTCCATCACACCTTTGCCTCTCGTCTCAGATAATACATCACCACAGGGATGGTTTGATGTTAAACAACGCCACGTGGATGGCTTTTCATTGTGATAGTGATCGATACAATATCACACCAAAGTATCAAGGTAGGTGAGCTTTTGTTCTTTGTTTGGTTTAAACGAGCGTGAGACACAACCTAAATACCAAATGGTTTTAGTTTGATTCTCAATAGTTCGGACATATAATATGAGGCTATGCTCAAACAATATCTTAGTATTCAAAGAATCGAAAGACGTGAAAAATGAGGTGAGAGGCTTTGTTTTTCTTGATAATTTTCGATATTACCGTGAAGCTTAGACTTTTAGATAGATCAATGATGTTTATTCAATTCGTGTGAGTATGATTTTTAAGGTCTCTTGACAATGTTGAACCACACGAAATATGAAACACATCGAGATCTTTAATATTCGAGTACTACGGTCTTTGTAATGTTATCATCTATTTGAATTGGATTGTATGAAATGATGAGATGAGATTTGTATTCGAACTTTGAATGATATAGGATAGACTTGTGATTCTGATATTTGTGAATTAGGTTTTGATATGGATGTAATTTGATTGATCTTGATTGATGATGGTAAAAAGCCTGAAGTTGTTTTGAGTCTTGTTCTTGTTGGTATTAGTGGTCACAATGTTATTCTTCTTCATCTCATTTTGTCAACACGCATCACTTAATTGACAACTCGCTTCTTGTTACCCATGCATATCCAACTCGCTTACCCAGTTTTATCACAACTCGCATCTTAATCAGTACACAAGACTAACATCATAGACACTGTATTTGGACAAGTTAAACACCTTTCCTTTGACTATACCAACTCGCATTTGATACCAACTTGCTCAAAAAGCAAGCCAACTCGCATCCTTAAAGTTTGTACCCAACTCGCATCTCTTAAGAATATTACAAGTCGCTTTTGATTCTGACTCAACTCGCATCATTTGGGCAGCATGACAACTCGCTTTTGACATTAATTCAGTAGCAACTCGCTCAATAGCAGAGTGCAATAAGAACAAATGCGAGTTAAGTAACTCGCATGAAACTGAACCAGTACCCAACTCGCTTATGACCATACCAACACGCATTTGACCTGGCCAACTCGCATATGATACATTGAATCAGGACATGTTGCAGTAAAAACTGTCAACACGCATAGATTATTACCAACTCGCAATGAAGAACATGACCATAAACTTTCAGAGTCACCAGAAAACAGAAACAAGAATCAACAAGGACAACCAAAGAAGAACCAATGATTTACATTATAAAACAAAGAACATAAAATACGGAATCAATAAACACCGCCGTAATATTAAAACCAAATCAACCTCATCAAAACCATGTTAAAATCAAGAAGCTCAATAAAATCAATTCAAAACCGCTTTCAAACCAACCATCGCGACCAAAACAATGAACCACATCAAACATAATCAAAACCATAACACACCGCACTAAAGAGTCCAACAAACCGTCAATAAAAATCACTTAACAAACCGCATCAAAACCATACGAAACATCAAAACAACACAACCTTGGCTCTGGTACCAATTGTAGGATCATGAATATTATGTTGTTTGATGATTCGGGTGGTCTAGGACAATGATTAAATAAGAAAGCCATTAGAGAGATGAAGAGAGTTGAGAGGAGGTTCCTTGAAGAGAGTTGCTTTAGAAAAGTGAAAGGTTTATTCAAAGAAGCCACACCCCTTCCATGGATGGAAGGGGTATTTATAGTTACAGAATACACAACCTCCTATCGGCCTGTGGATCAGGTATATAGTGGGTAAAGACCCGTCCTTCCTCCACGGTGTTGCTCTAAACTAAACTACGCTACAAACTAACTAATAAACTACTAAATAATGTAAACAACGACAAATCTACGAGCTAACATATGCTAGACCATTATTGGGGTGACCGACTCTTTAAAATGGAATTTCCAATTCCTAACACAATGAACTTCAGTACTTCTCTTGAATGAACACTTTAACTTCAATACTTTCTCATCAGTGGAAACAAATTGTTCACTTCAGTACTCTGATTTCAGAAGAAACAAGCTTTAAAGCTTACTAGACCATTTTCCATTTGACCAATCATGATGAACTTCAACTTAGATAAGCAAACTGCAAAACAAACCAAACAGAGAAACACACAAACCAAACAAAGACAAACAAAACTATCATTACATCAGCACAAAGAAATCCAAAATATACACAGAAAACTATAATATACATACTAAAAATGCAAAGTGTACACAAATCCTCCCTTGAGGCATATGCCTCCCAGAGGTTTATGCCTCCCTTAAACTTTGCGCTTAAGGGTTAAGCATACCAATATGGACCACAAGGTGTTGAAACCTTGGTCCATCAAAAGCCTTTGTTAACAAATCGCCACATTATCATCAGCAGTGAATTTTAACCACTTTTATCAAATGTTTGTCATATGCATCTCTTATAAAGTGGTTCCCGATTTCAATATGTTTTGTTCGACCGTGAAAAATGGATTTTAACAATGCATATGGTACTTTGATTATCAATAAAAATTGTTGTGTTCATGAAGTTATACCCATAATCCAACAATTGATTTTGTATCCAAAGAACACGTCCCAAAGAATTTGCAAAGACAGAACGCATTACGCCCGAGAGATGAGGTAGCCACAATGGTTTGTTTCTTGCACCGCCAAGAAATCAATCTTTTCCTAGGAATTGGCAACCTCGGTGGTGGACCTTCTATCCGATTAGCACCAAAGATAGTCACTATCACTATATGCTTCCGGTTTAAATGGAGACTCTTTGGGTACCAAAGTCCTAGATGAGGTGGCCTTTGAGGTACTTAAAGATCTTCTTAACAAGATTGAGATGGGAAGTAAGTGGAGTAACTTGATGTCGAGAACAAACACTCATGCAAAAGTAATATCGGTCGTGAAGTCATAGATACATCAAAGAACCAATCATAGATCCGATAAATGAACATTCACCGGTGGATCTACTTCATTGTTGGTCTTTGTCTTTGGAGCTTCATATGGTGTAGTGGCGATCCGACACTCTCCATACCAATTTCGTTAATATGTTCCTCACATATTTATCCCGACCGATAAAGATACCATAAGGTTTCACGAACTTGGAGACCCAAGAAGAAAGTCAACTCCCCATAGCACTCATCGAAACTCTCCTTCATAAGCTCCTCAAACTCCCCGCACTAAGCTTCCTTTGTGGATCCAAAATAATGGCATCCACATACACTTGCACAAGAATAATATCTGTGGAATTCTTCTTAGGAAAAGTGTCTTATCAATAGCACCTCTGCGATAACCATACTTGTGAAATGATGAAAGCCTAGCATACCAAGCTCGGGTGCCCGATGTAGTCCATAGAGAGCTTTGACTACTTTGTAAACATGATTAGGATGATCCGGGTCTTCAAACCTTTAGGTTGAGTGACATAAACCTCCTCTTCTATTTCTCCATACGAAAAGCACCTTTAACATCCATCTGATACACCAGAAATCCCATGTAAGATGCATAAGCCAAGAATATTCGTATGGCTTCAACTCTAGCCATAGGTGCAAACACCTCATCATAATCAATCCTCCTCTTGTCTATACCCCGAGCTACCAATCTCGCTTTGTTTTTAATGACAACACCCTTGCATCTCTTTATTCTTCGTAATCCATTTAGTCCCAATTGCATACTTGCCATCGTGTAGTGGTACCAAGATCCAAACTTCTTTGGTTTTGAAATTGTTGCATCTCTTCTTGCATTGCCTCAAGCCAACTTGAATCATCAAGAGCCCGAGTAACACTTGTTGGTTCCACTTGAGAGAAAACAAGCAAACAGACAATGTTCATAGTCCGTGTGATTGTCTCTTTGCCGATTTGAGACATAAGAGATAAAAGCCACTTGACCATATTTAGAACTTGTCACGAACCCTAGTTCTAACAGTGCATTAGGATCACCAATGATATTTGACGTGGATGAGTATTGTTGATCCTTTTAGTAGCGATGGTGTTGACATCAATGGAGGTATCAAGATTAGTCATGATGGGTTCAAAATCGGTGTCATAGGAAGGTGAGGTGAAGATGCCACCTTGGGTTGATGATGACCAAGATCCAAGGTTTTGGAAAACGTGTATAAGGTTCTCCAAAGTCCGTGGACACTCTAGTAGAAATAGGAGTAGAAACAAAGATGTCTTTCAATGATTTGGTGATGTTAGGAGAAAGCAGGTCACTTTCGGTGAATTGTTGTTTCCACCGATTGCTTCACTTGCACTCTCCTCAAATTCCTCTCAAAGATCTAAATTAGTGCATACTCTTGTTTCTTGACCTAGCAAGGTCCTCATCATAGTGTGATCCATCTTCACTCTCATCAAGAAAATCTTTAAAGTGTCACCGCAAAATTGTTAGGGAGAAAGAAGGCACTAGAATGGGTTGTTCATCATCTTCAAACTCACAGTCGAATCGAATCCATAGGACTCCTTTGTTAGTTGGAGACTCTTGAGAACCCGCATGTTGGTTAGCCATATGTCTAGAGTAACCCAAATAATCGCTTATAATCAAGGTCAAAAGACCAAACATAACCCTCGTCCTTGAACATTTGGCTTGTCTTCTAGAAACCTCGGGTTCAAAGTCTCCTCAATCTTCTTGGCGTATAAATTGTAAACCCCAGAAGCCTTACTATGAGCGAATATCCCACAATATAACCATCATCGCCTTTCTCATCGAATTTTCGCGATGGATCATTTGTATTCGAATAGTCACTTGACAACCAAAGGGTTTAAGGTAATGAATAGCAGGAACTTTCCCATAGAAGTTCATATGGTGTTTTGAAGTGAGGTCTAGTAATGGACACCTATTCAAGACATAACAAGTCGTGTCATGCGACTTGATCAAAACATGGTGGGAAGCTTAGAGTCTGCCAAGATTGATCTTGCAGCTTCTATTAAGGTCCTATTTTTCTTTCTCGCCACCACATTTTGTTGTGGGGTTCTTGAGTGCTATAGTCCCTTTTATCCCTTTGACCTCTGAGTTCTATAAGTATAGCATTCTTGAACTCATCCCATTATCACACCGAATTCCTTTAACCTTTTGTTCAACTGATTTTCAATAAGGGTAATGAAGTCTTTCAACACTTGGAGATGTTTCATCTTTGGTCCTTAGAAAGAATACCCAACAAAATTTGCTATAACCATCGGTGATGACCGCACAAAATACTTTTGATCAATGCTTCTAACTTGAGTAGGACCAAAAGATCCATATGAAGCAAATCAAGAGGTTCGTAAATAATGCTCACGGTAGTAACGACTTTGTATGAGGCTCATGTTGCTTTCCTTTGTTGCTGAGCAACACGGTTGTGATCATTTGTGAAGACTTTGGAAGGAATACCTTCAACAAGACCCAGTTTAGAGAGCTTGTTTATGGTCTTGAAGTTGACATGGGCCATCCTCCTATGCCATTTGGTAGACTCATCCAAGGATGCTTTAGCCACCAAACAAGTTAAGTCACGGTTTAACATCAGTTAGGTTGAATGTATAAAGATTGTGATTTCGAGGAACTTTCGTGAATTGAAGTTTCTTCCGGGAGTTTGAAGTCTTTAGATAGCACAAGACATTCATCCTCCGAGAAGAGTAATTTGTTCTTGGTGTCACATATTTGTGAGGCGAGAACAAATTGAAGTGTTGAGTTCCTTGACATAGTATACATTCTCAAGTCCGATTGAGGTGTTTTGATGGTCCCTTTCCGATAATTCTTCCATCACTTCCTCCAAAGGTCACATTGCCTCCTCCTTCAATGGGTATAAAGTTGTGCATCATATCTCTGCTTCCCGACATACTTCTTGAACAACCACTATCAACAATGCCAACATCTTTATGCTTAAGAGGATGATCCTACAACAACAACAAAAATATATACAAAATATTAGTACACTATTGAGGCTCAAGTCATTCTTGACTTGAACCCGCCTAGGATCATATGAGTGATGCCATGCGGATGAATAAGATCCACTATTGTTCTTGGGTTTCCATTGAAATTTGGGTCCCTTTGTTTTCCAAGAACAACTCTTTGAGGACTTAACAAAGAAGTATCCCAATGCCCTTCCCGGCATTCATTGAGTCAACATATCCATGCCAATAACCATTATTAAAATATGAACTTGTGGGTTGAACAAATGGTCTAGCAACCGAACTTCTCCAATAATAAGGAGAATTGGTATAAGTTGCTTGTGGAACATACTGGTGGTATACTATTAACATTATTCCACATTGGTCTAGATTTCCTAGAATCATCACAGACTACCCATCCTTTGCTCATGATAATCACAATCCTTAATTAAATGAAATTTACTTCACACACAAAACATGTCTTCATTTGAAGATTTATTCAAACCAAAAGATGTTCTATTACAAGCGTAAGTATTCAAACCAAAACCATGAAAAGAATTGTTTTAACATAATTATTATGCAAAGAATTAAAAGCAAGTCTTGAGGCAACTGTCTTGAAGTGGATTCCTTGGCAAGAACTCGACATGCTTATTGGTAGTCTTGGGTGCGAGCGGGGTGAAGACTTGGGAAGGTCGGACTTGTCATTTGAATCACACTCTATAGACCCTTGGTGGGAGGACTTGTCCTTTGTTAACACAAGAGACAAAGTCATTAGAAGAAGTGTCGTGGTCCGGAAAGTCTTTTGACTTTTGCCATACGATGATGTGATCCATCAAAGTCAACGATGAGTAAAGGTCAGCGAGCATAGGTATACCTCTAATAGAACCACGTCGACATGTAGGTCACCTTATTTCACAAAATTAGCTAGGCACGCGGTGTAGATTTCGTGTGTCATCCCTAGCTTCTAACCCTATATACTTCTTAAAGCCTAAACCTATAGAAGTATTTGAGTTTGACTAGAGTAGAGCTCATTAGCTAGATTTAGACCAGTTTTAGCCAAGAATTATGTCTAGCTATTTCTTTATCTAATTTTTCTTTTAGCTCTAAATTTTCGACACAACATCTCTCTTAACTTCTCGGACCTTTTAACTCATTTTAGAACATTCGAGATCCCTTTCTAATACACCTATCTTCTCATCATAAGCTATTTGATTCTTCCGAAACCAAACCTTTTGTCTTTCTAGTGTTTTTAAAGCTTGTTTATAAGCTTCAACTCCACATAGCATTCATTGTATTTAGGTTTCAAAATATCATAAGCTTCTTTGAGTTCATTATAACGCCACTACAACCAAACAAACAGTTTTGTACACGAGAGATGCCCATCAAGGCAATCGATCATGCCTATCCTCCTCAAGTACAATAGCCAAGAACCCAATATTTTCAAAGCACCAATCATCATTCTCCGATCATGCATAGCCTAGGTCTACATTAGCATCCATAGTAACAAGAGCGGTGACGATCCGGGCTTGAGTTTCCGGCTTCCTCGGATTCTGGCGATAGGAAGAGTATCTCACCTCATCACCGGCTTTTCCTATCCTTGCACTCTCTAGAAGTGACCCATCCGTTGACATGTAAAACACTTGACCTTCTTTTTGTCAAACCTCATTGGATCTCTTCCCGAAATCCAAACCTCCTCCCGACTGCGCTCAAACCTCTTGATTTCCATAGATAGCATAGCCACTTGCCACTTCAACTTCATCTCCTCCATCTCCGGTGGGTCAACCTCGATCTAAATCCTCATATGCAAGTTCTGCGAGGATCATATTCACAAAGAAGGATCCAAGCACATCTTCCATTATACCACTAGATTTAGGTGAGAGCTTGATGAAGGAGTAGTATAAGATGATGATGAGTAAGTTGGACTTGGACCATAACTCATCTTTGGGGTGGAGGCTCCTACAAATGTTGTGTGACTAGCGAGTAGATGATGAGCGAAAAGGACTTCTCACATCATGTTCAAGAGCTTTAAGTTTGTTATCTGACTCATCAAAAGTAAGCATATCCGGACCACCTTTAGCTTTTAAAGCAATGCTCACTTGTAGCCGGGATGGAGTAAAGACCTCAAGAACTTAGAATTACAATCATCATTATCGGCTTTGCTGCCGGTGATTCTTGACTTAAAATCTTGTGAAACTTGTTGTCTCAGCATCGACTTTCTCATTCTCCTAGACTCCTCATTCCCACCGAACTTCGCCTTGATTTCTAACCATATGTCCTTAGCATCTTGCATGAAGTGAAAATCACTCAAGTGATCCTCAGGAATAGCTTGAAGAAGAATCGTTTTAACTTTGGTTTCTCTCTGAACCGCCAGTAACTCTTCAGCAGATTTGGGAGGAACAAAAGTCATCTTACCTTCACCATCTGTGGTAGTTTTCTTCAAACTGTTTCCCTTCCTTACTATCTCCCATAGATTCCAATCAATGTTGGAGATCCAGTTTTGCGTCTTCATTGCCCATAAATCGTATTCCTCCCTTTTTAGGTAAGGAAACTTAGCATTGCTGTTCGAGAGACTTAGTTGTTGCAGATGAGTTGAGTTTTGGTTGTTGGTGACTTGACATCAACATCGGATCGAGCATGGTGAATGTTGTTTTGGTTGTTAGGGTGTTTAGAAAAAGCATTCTCGATGATCGTAGAGACTCACGAGGCTCGATACCACTTGTTGAAACTAGGCAGACCTTGATAGATCTTGAGCTTAGTAGATCGTTAGTATTGCTTATGTAATCACAAACAAACTAAAGAAAATCTCTACAACTTGTATTCTTTAGCGGAATATAAACACAAGTATAAAGCACGATAACTAAGAACTCTTTGATCCTCATGGATCGTTATATTAATAATTTGTAAGCGTCTAGTACATAACTCATTCTATTGTGTTCCTTTTATAGACAAGGAACCTAACTTGTTCTCAAAGAAACGTAAAACTAAATAAGATATACACAATCACTTCCTAATAAAGCTCATGTATATCCTAACAACTATAGAATATACGGAATACTATCTCCATGAAACAATGTTAATAACTATATAACTTCGACATGATTATGTCTTGGCGAGAATCCATACACTTGAGAGAATCCATTCGTGATAATTTGACATAATCCATACTTCATAATTCCCAACATATATTATAAAAAAAATAAATAGATAAAATAATATTTCAGTTTCAAAACCAAAGGTGAATTTTTTGTTAAGAAGTGACAAATGTCACTCAATGATTGAAGCTTATTATCTTAATTTTTGATTAGGAGTTAAGTGTCACATGTCACCTCATGATTGGAGCTTCTTATCTTAATTTTTGGTTAGGAGTTTGGCTTGAATTATCCATGCATTATAACTAGGAGTGAAATAACAGCAATGTTAACCCAAAAAATCTACCTAGGAGTGAAATAAACAAGTATAGAAAAGACGAAGTGACATGAATTAACTAATTAACGGCGAGTTAAGAGAGGAGAATGAAGAATAATTGCAAAAAGTAATATTTCGGGTTGTAGGGTTTGAGCATTGTGGTTGGAGGAATATGAAATTGAATTGGGGCTTTTCATGATATTGTTAGGGTCATGGTCCTTGATCTTTTGTCATAATGAATTTGTTGTTTGTGTGTTAGAGTCGGGTATATAACTTTTAGGAGTTGTGCTCGACTCGAATAAGGGGGTTCTGTTCATTAAATGAATTGACCTAAATATGATTTAGGTTTTTAATTGTTGTCAAAGGCGCATATTAGTGGTATATGATAAAAATAAAATGTTAACCGTTAATTGGGAACGTGTTATCAAAACCAATATAAAAATATGAAGTGGTTCAAAAAATTTAAACAATAGTGACAAAGTTGTAAACGAATTGAACGTTCAGTGAATAATTCATGAACTTCGTAAAAATTTTGTTTATTTTTAAATGAACGAATATGAACAATACTTTACGTTCTTTTTTTAAATGAACGAACATGAAAAAATTTCGTGTTCGTTCATTTATGTTCGTAAACGTCCGATTATGCATATATTAACATTCGGTTATGTTCATTTATTTGTTATGTTCTTATATCATGAGTTAGGATTAATTGAGAAGAAAATTTAAAATGAGAATGGTTAGAAGAAATCACAACCAACATTTCAGATATACCTCCAAAAGTAGATGCATTTCCCATAAAAAATTTTTCCTCTTATTTGAAATGTCTGGTTAGAAATTCTTCTCATTTTTTTTTTTTTAGTTTTTCTTATCACTGAATCCCTTCCTCGTATATCATATCTTTTAATTGTATACTTTTAAAATTGGTTTGTTTAAACAAAACAACACTTATAAAACAAAATATTATATATAATTTAATAAAGTTTTTTTTTAACGTTCATTTATGTCCGATCGTTATGTTCGTTTAGGGATCGTTTAGTGTCTTAATAACGAACATGCACAACAAATGTTTTTAATAAACGAACATGAACAAGAAAATTAGTCCGTTCGGTGTTCGTGTCTATTTATTTGTCCGGTTAAAATTAAAAGAATGAACATGAACAAAACTTTGTTCGTATTCGTCAGATTCGTTTAAAGCCCTAATAGTAGTAGATACATGTTTTATGCATAGGTGGCTTGAAGTGGTTTAACAAATTTTACAATTAATTAGGTCTACACATTATAAACCTTTAAATAGTTCATACATTATGTGAATGCGTATAGAAACTGTAAAGCTTTATTTACATAGTTAAAATCATTGTAGATCCAATATTTTTTATGTGATGTTTGTGTTTGACTACCACTTGTTTTTGACAGTTTACGCATTCATAAAGTAGGTTCCATATTATGGAGGGTAGCTTATCTAGGAGGGGAATGTAAGTTGGATGAAATTGAGAATTGTGAAAGATGAAACTTCATGGTCCATTCATTACATTATCATAGGAGGAATGGTTGTTCTCCCTCTAGGAGTGTGTTTTCAGATGTGTGAAGCCATTATTTAGAGATGGAAATGTAGCATATCTAGTATAAGGGTATGGGTTCATAAAGCTGCCATTCACCTATCCTACCTTGATCATTGTGGATGATGGTTGAATGATCTTGGTGGAAGGTGTTATGGAAATGTAGTTATATCGTATTGATGCATATAAATGTGAATTCAGATTATGAATAGTCCAGTGTTTGGATGAAAAGTTGTGAAGAATCTGCCCTGTTTGTGTTCTGTCATAGATTAGCATTGTCAGATTAGTATTTAGTGATATCAGATATCGGACATATGAGCTTAGCTTTTCTATCTAATTTGGGAAATGTCCAAATTAGTGGTTTTGTTATTCTTATGTTGTACAAATGTTTGGTTATTAATATAATTCACCTTTTGCAATACATATATATATATATATATATATATATATATATATATATATATATATATATATATATATATATATATATATATATATATATATATATATATATATATATATATATAGCGATACCGTGCCTAGCGGCAACGGTTTTTAGCGACAAATAATTAGTGAGATGCGATTTTGTGGCAAGTGTTTTCAGTAACATTAAAAATAGAACATGAAAAGATCAAAATGTAATTGCAAATGGTTGTAATATTGATAATTCAACTCAAGCAAAAATTCATAATATTTATCAAAGAACATATACAAATATTTAGTGAAACTGAAAATAAAACATTATATCAATTATGAGATAATAAGTAACAATGCACGTTACTCGTCGCGTAAAATTTCTTAGTACACGACATTTGAGGTGTAGACTGTTCCATGACCGAACTCTTTGACTGGTTTCACTAATAACTTAGTTTGTAAAAATTAGAAACAATAAATAATTATATATGCATTAATGTGGCCAAAAATTTGTCGTGACAATTTTATAATTTGGTTAGTTGGTTTTAAATAGGTTTATGTCGTAAACAATTTAAAATGGATCTAGAAAATTATATATGTTGAAATAAATGTCGTAATTTGTTAACATCTAGTGTTTATATGTGATAGTTGATTATATGTAAGCATATGTTTTAAATTAATTAATGTTGCTAGATTAAATATTGTCAATGTTTAATTAGTTATGTTATAATTATTTATGCTAATTGTTGGTTAAGTGTAAATTATTGTTTATAAGTTTATTATATTATTGATTTTAAATATTTAAATTTACAAATTTGTAAAAAAATGTTAAAGTTTGAATTATTTATGCTAATTGTTGGTTAAGTGTAAATAATTGTTTATAAGTTTATTATATTATTGATTTTTAAATATTTAAATTTATAAACTTGTAAATGTATATATGTAAATTCGGATAATATATTAACATCTTAAAATTTGAATTGTTCATTTACATTTTGACATAACTATGATTAATGTTTAATTGATGATTAGAAGTTAATGTTATTGATTTTATGTTTCAAATTAAATTTGGAATGTTATTAGAAAAATCAATTATTGATCAAATATGCTTAAATGTTCATTTTGAATTGATTGTGACTTGATTGCTAATTATAAACTATGCATTAAGTATAACTTGAATGGTAATTATTGTAAGTTACAAGCCGTGACGTTGTCATGAGTAAATGGAGATTAGCTTATTGAGACGTTGACTTTGTGGTGTATTTAAATTTTGGTTTATACATGTATTTAAAAAGGTTTGTCTTAATAGTATTCATTATAGTAAAGGCATATAAGGTGGTATGATACAAAATATGTGTAACATTTTCTATTTGTATAATTTAAATCACATTTGACAGCTACATAATGTGAAGTATGAGGATTAGGTGCCCGCTCTTTGCGGCGGGTTGAAAAATTACACAAGTTTATAAGAACCTTAAATGATTGTTGCAAAAAAAAAAAGAAAAAAAAAAGTTATATTTTAAAGACAAATTTAAACAAACAATTTGATACATTCTCATCAATCAATAAAGTAAATATAGTAATTAAATTTAATAGAAAATAAAATCAAAGTCATAAATATCACAAACAACATAGTCAACAAGAAAATGAGATGGGATCCTCTCAAGTTACTTGACTCAAGTTGGGGCAATAAGAGCCATTGGATTTGATCCAATGACTCAAATCTAAATAACTTCTTTTGATTTGAGCTATTAGATCAAATCCAATGGCTTATAATGCCCTAACTTGAGTCAAGTTGTGCTTACAACTTGAGAGGATCTTTGTCCAAACCAAGAAAATACACATGTCATAAACTTACATTGGTCACTGAAAAAAGATCTAGTGATCTAGCAAAAATTATTTAAAAAGAGGGGTCATATTCAATAAAAACAACAATTCCTATGAATGAATAAAATAATATACAAGTCCAATAAGGTTTTACTAACACGTAAACATACAACTACGTTTACACACGTATACGTGTCTAGGAAATTAAATCATCAAGAAATTTGTGTTGCACCCATATGTACTGGTTGGTAATTTAAACACCCATACGAGAACCCACAACCATATCACTGTGGCACACCATCTGTTGCTAGTACACCCACACATCAAACCAAGCGCATCCCTAGCAGCATAATTAGGTGTAAATCTTCTATTTTTTACGGTATTAATCTATAAAAACACCTTCAAAACTTGATAAATATACATAGATCTATTAAAACATTCAAAAAAATACCCCAAACCTTTTTGGTAGCCGTTGGTCTTGGTGGTTCGTCTCGTTGGTCATGAATCTATGGTGGTGGGGACTTCGGTGGAGGTGTAGGTTTCGATGGAGGGGTGGTTTGGCTGCTGTGATCGTGGGGTTGATGGTGGTGACGTTCGGTGGTGGTGGAGTCGGGTGGTGGTGGTGCCGGGTAGTGGTAGTGTTTGTATTGTGTGTGTGTTTGTTAGTTGTGAATGGCATAGCACGTTATGTTTAACTTGAATGTAATGTGTTGCACACGTTTCATAAATTTCAATTAACTGTACAATTGTGTTGCCATAAATAGTTTCCTCTTTCATAAATAATATTGAGGTATGTGCGCTTCCAACCTTATGAAACGTGAAAAAAATATTTAATTGATTAGTTTCCTTTCTGGTCATTACAGTTGAGCAAATTCAATATTATAGAGATTGATTTTCCACAATTTCACTATTCCACAATTTCACAATTTCACTTTTTCAACATTTGACTAATTGACCATTTTTCTTTTTAATGTAGTATATATATATATATATATTGTCATTTATTTTTTCAAAAAAATTTAAAAAAAAAGAGAAAAAAGCTGCTTTTCATCACTTTTTAAAAAAAAAAACTCTTTGGTCAAGACTAAATGTTAAAACTCTTATTTATATTCTCAAATGCTTCGAGTTGGCTTCAGGCCTTAAAGTCAATATTACCAAGAGTAGATTGATGGGTGTTGGTGTTTCTAGCGTGGATATCGCCGCAGTTGCGTCCTCTCTTGGGTGTACCCATGACTCTCTCCCGTTTACATATCTTGGCCTCCCGGTCGGTAGAAAGATGCGTGATTGTGAGAGTTGTATTGAAGTCATAAACCGGTTCCGTGAGCATCTCTCGTCTTGGAAAGCCAAGTCGCTCTCGGTTGGTGGTAGACCTACCTTATAAAGTCTATTCTTGGAAGCCTTCCTACGTATTACCTCTCCACCTTTAAGGCTCCCGAGAATGTTCTCAATCTTTTGGAATTTATTACAAGCATGTGTTTTTGGGGTTTTAAAGATTATAATCGTGGAATTAGTTGGGTTAGATGGAAATCTGTTTTGTTGGACAAAGATCTTGGGGGTTTAGGTGTTGGATGCCTCCAAGAAAAAATTTGGGTCTCTTGGGAAAGTGGAAGTGGAGGTTCCTCACTGAGGACAAGGCTCTTTGGCATATTGTGATAAAGGAATTCTATGGTGAGGATGGGGGCTTTGGTTCATCATTAAATCGCATTGCTTCTGTTGATATTTGGTTGTACATCTTAA
The DNA here is from genome assembly GCA_022545495.1 of Chrysanthemum lavandulifolium. Taxonomy (NCBI): domain Eukaryota; kingdom Viridiplantae; phylum Streptophyta; class Magnoliopsida; order Asterales; family Asteraceae; genus Chrysanthemum; species Chrysanthemum lavandulifolium. The sequence goes on from CM040246.1 coordinate 158,969,728, forward strand.
AAGTTGTGAAGCATGTTGAAATCATTGATAGCTCCTTCAAGAATTCATTTAAGCTTAAGGTTTCTAATGGTTCCAACACTTTCTTTTGGAAAGATCCATGGTGTGGGGTGGTAACTCGTCTTGGCATTATTCTTTTTGCGGAAGAAGTTTGGATGACCTCGCTTCTCTCATTGGCATGATTGGTAACCTCACTCTCTCGCCTGATAGTAATGATCAATGGTCCTGGACAAGGGACGTGTCGGTTTCAAAGTTAAGTCCCTTTCAAGAAATATCCAAAACCTCTCTCAACAATGTTATTATTGGCAAACACCATCGATGGAACTCTTGGATTCCGAGAAAGGTTAACATTTGTCTTTGGAAAGCTACATTAAGTATGCTGCCAACTCACTCTAACCTTCTTTTGTGTGGAGTTAATATTACTTCTTCCATTTGTCCTTTCTGCGAGAATGAAGTGGAAAATATTGAGCATTGTCTTACCTAGTTTGGTTAAAATTTTGAAGCTGGTGGAATCAGGTTGCCCCGGTGTCATTCCCTTCGTTTTCCTTATCTGATGTTGCTTCTGGTAACATCCCCTCTCATGGCTGCTCCAAGTCTATTAAGATCCTCCAAGGTGTTTTTCATTGTACTTTGTGGGCTATCTGGAATTGGAGGAAAACGATTATTATGCTCCCCCCTCAGTCTAGCTCAAAGATAAAAATGGAGACATATTCACGGATATTCAGCAATTACAAAGACTTGGATTTTGGCTCGTCTCTCATCGATTCGATAATTGGAGTTGTTGGGTGGCTCAACCGTTTGATATTTTCATGTAATTTTGGTTTTGGTTCTCGGTTGTAGTTTGCTCCCTTGCGTTATTAAACTTCTTTGTATTTTCAATTTTATTCTCTTTAGGTCTCCTCCTTGGAGCCTCCTTTCATAATATTTTCACCTTTCAAAAAATTACGACACAAAAACACCATAGCAACGACAATTTTTTTATCTTTCGATGTTGTCATTTCGATATACTTTTGATGAACTTTTTTTGAGTTTTGGTTTTAATGTAAAAATCTACGTGGGAAAAATCACTTGTGATTTGTATGTTAGGAATCACATGTGATTTGTATGTTAGGAATCACATGTGATTTGTATTGTGAGCAAATCATTTGATCGGGTTAGTCGTTGATGGCCTTCAACCCGACTTTCATTTTTCAAATTGAACTTGTAAAACCTTAAGTTCTAAATTTACGCATTTATATTTAATTCATTAATAAATCAATCAAAATAGCAATTTAAATAATAAAATTTAACCAAAGTCAATAATAACTAAAACTAGATGTGCATATTTGTTTTAGCCTAGGTCTAAATAAGTAATGACTACATCCTACCAAAAATTGGTCATGCGTTTTCTCCTAGCAAATTGATAACGCTACTGCGCGTCGTTCGGGGTCAAGGAAACTTCCTTTTCTTGAGCAAGTTTTATAACACCCTAGGCGTTGAACCTAATCGTTGTAGTGTAGTAATTAGGGTAAGCCACGGGTATTGATATCGTTCTCTGGGGAATAGGAATGCTAGTGAGAAGTTACTACGCTAAGGTTGAGATTGAGGAAGATTATTTTGTATTTTTATATTTTTGTAGAAATGGAAAAGTACGAATCTCGGGTATTGGTTTGGGGGTTGGTATTGCTACCGATTACTCTACTATTATCTAATTATCTAAGCTAAGGTTGTGATAGTCTATGTCTAATTGATGTGTACTCGTATGATAGTTTAAAGATGTGTTTACTTAGGTTTTACTACTCCTTAATTATCTCCTATTGATGGTTGATTTGTCGTCCTTATTCCTAGTTGCGTTGTGATTCTAAGGCTATAGGCGTGCTTGTTTCTAACTCTTTGAAATTACCAAAGGGTCTTGTTTACAAATCCTCTAGTGATTTATAGGCGCCTACTCTACGGTTGTCCTTGAATACTTTATCCTACAATTACCTAGATAATTATATTCTAAAGTTCACAAAGAAAAGTCAAGCATTAAGTACACAACGAATAATCTAGCGCACTCTAGATCATTAGTCAACTAAGATAAGTATCAACCAATCAATATTCAATAATTAAGTTTCATATTCCTAAGCAAACACACAAATAAATTAGCGGGACATGGAGAACATGCAAGCATACACACAAATAATCAAAGACATAATTAAATTAATGAAGTAAATACTTATCTTGATGTATAATAGGGTTTAGAACCTAAAATCTACAAGAAAGCCTTGGTTCGGTTTTAGGTTTTACTCCAAAAGACTACCCACAAAAAGCGAAAAATTCGGATTCTATATATAAGATTACATACTGCGACGGCGTCACCTTATGTTTCGTGGCGCCGTCGTGTCGCCGTCATTAGGGTTTCGTCTTGGCCACGTAAACCTTGCGACGGCGTCACCTTATATTGTGTGCCGTCCCTTGCTCGGCGCCGTCTTGGCGCATCTAGGCCGTCCCGAGTAACGACGGCCTACTCCTTTAGAACTGGCGTCGTCCCTTGAAAACATGCAATTTCGCCCGACCCGTCGCAAAATTCCTTCCGGACGGCGTCATGAGATATCTGATGGCCGCCGTCGCCTTATGTTCGACATCTTTGAGTGTCTCGATTCGACTTTGGCCATTTTCTTCAGTATATTCGCGCCTTTTCGTCCAAATAAGCATCATTCCAGCATTTTGCCTTCAAGAGACCTAAAAAGTGAAAAGGAGCGATATTAAGCAATAACGGATCTGAGTGATCGAATAAGGGCTTAAATGACCCGCAAAAAGGTACCTTTTAAAACCTTATCAAATATCCTACACTTGGTATTTGCTTGTCCTCAAGCAAATGTGCTTTTAGCCAATTAATTTATAAGTTATGGGTCATGAAGCATTCATTCAAAACGGTCCACAACACATATAAGCCCGAAAAGTCATAACAAGCACGGAGTACATACTAGCACCTCGCATGGGGTGTTTGGATACTCATCTCTCTCGGGTGTATATATGAAATATAACAAATCGAAATGGAAGATAAACACTCATTAACCGGTCCTAGTACATAGATTACCATAGGCTTGAGAATAGATCAAACCTCCGTCGCTTTGGCGTAAGCACCTAGGAAAGACTATCAAAGAGGTCTTTTAAAGGGTTGTAATGTTAGCTTACGGTAGGAAATGAAGGGTTTGGTGGGATAGGCTATTTAGTGGTGGATAGTCAAAAACCTCTATGTTGCAAGTATCTGAAGAATGGCGTTGCTAAGCCAAGACTCGACACTCTAAAACTCTAGGCAGCGAAAATAAACAAACATAATTTAAAAGATAGATGTAGGATGGTAGACCGTATGGTTTTTTTTTTTTTTTTTTTTTTGCATACACTTTACTCTACCATCCTCTACGGTATATCAAAATGATAGGATTTATAGACACATCCCTACACTTGAGTTTTATTACTCTAACACTAATTTGACCCGAATTGAAAAGATCAAAACACTTGGAGTACATTATTATGCAAACAAAGGGAATTTGAGTTTAACGTTCTCTTCCTATATTTCATAAACTTTAACTTTTCCCATGAATCCCAATCATCCCAAAGCGTATACAAAGGATATGACTCGACTTAGCAACTCATGCAAGCAACGGATAATTGAACTAAGGGTTTTGGGTGATAACATAAATTTGCACTAAAAGTGAGTGCAATAAAGGTAGCTAAAGCGATTTGGGTGTATATTAGGGGTGGGGTGTAAACAATGCTCTTCATTGATATCCGGAAAACCGAAACATCACGAGAACCGCGAAAAGGATAGGCTCGAGGGGTTAACTAGGGTATCGTGTACTAAAGATGAGTCTGACGCAAAGGGTGTGGGGAATTACTCAACCGAGGTGGAAGAAGTAATTATATTACGTATCAAACAAGGGTTTATCCTAATGCCTCTTATCATTTAGTTATTCCTAACTACACAAGTGTAGTCTCACTAGCGATCTCGAATGCATCACAAAACAAGTTCTAGAATCTAATATACTACGGTTCACACTCTAAGCATTAAAGATGAATGCTTTAATTCCTACTAATCTAAGGCGATCCTCACATTTTGGGTGGAATTTAGGTGGTAAAGGGTTTTGTGCTAGTCATGCAACTTCCTATCCATGAGGCGCTTTTGTTAAGACTAATGGCCCACTCTTATACGTCATGAAAAATTTTAAATTTGGCTAAAATTACCCTAACCTACATTTTCTCATGGTTTATTACACAAATACACTTGGACAAAGCAAGCGGTCAAGGATAAGCATAGTTTCAAAGTTCCGTTTTATTTTCCTCCCTACACTTAAACGAACATTGTCCCCAATGTTCCCGAAAGTATCAAAGTTATGATAATAGAAGGTAATTAAAACAAAAGAAACTAATACTCCCCGATTAGCTCGGTAGGATCCGTAAAAGTGGTGGTTAAATCTTTTCCAAGAAGAGTTTTTGCGTGAAAGGCTCCTTCCAAACTTGTGTAACTTCTTCTTGACAAACTAAACACGCACACTAGAAGAAAACAAACGAAACCTTCGCGTAAAATCGCGGTAATAATATACATAAGACTCGATTTAAACTAGGATATAATGCTTGTGGAATGGATGTTTACGAATTTGTTTTGAAAGTTAAGATCTGGAAAATTCCAAAATTTTACAAGTAGCTCGAAAACGAGAAAAATAAGTCGATGTTTTTATTCCTTCTCGACGCCGTCGATTATCCCGACAAAAGCGGTCTGCGATTTTGGAAAGAATTCGGAAAATTTGCATCTTTAGAATCTGGAAAAACTTCGCAAAACATCCATTATGACTCGATACAAGCATTTGACTCGAACAAACAAACATATATATCTTTTAGTTAATTGTTATTCTCATGTTCACGTTTCTTATGAAAGCGTGTGTAATCCTCCCTACACTTATCCTTTATGTAAAATACATTTATATGTAATTAAGACGAGGTTAAAAATAAAATAAAGCATTTTACAAATTCAAACATGAGGACAAACAATTAATAAAAGATATATTACACTAACAAGCAAACAATTAAGCATGGGTTGCCTCCCACGAGCGCTTTTCTTTATTAAAGAGTCTTGTAGCTAGACTCGTAGTCCTAATCCTCGTTTTGCATCACCGCCTCTTGACGGTCTCTATCGGGGTTCCATGTTGTAGAAGTGTCCCATGATACTCCTTTCTAAGAGTTCACCCTCTCCCACTCGGTCCTATATTTCGGTCCTAAATTCAAACAATCTTTATAGAACCCGAAAAGCTTAGCCATAACATAATCTACTCCTTTCCCTATCCTCATCATTCCTGTAATAGACCGACGGTTTAAGTTCCTTTTCATCATTGGAGAGTGATGAAAACTTCTCAATCTTAAACGGCATTTGGTAGGCTACGTCGTCGGTCTCATCCTTGAATCGCACTACTCCTAACGATGGGTCATAGGTCATCCGGTGCTTTCTACGAAAGGTTTTCCTAGAATAACGTGGGACAAGCTAGGGTCTATGGCGTGCTAATATCTTCCACAATTATGAAGTCCGTAGGGAATGTGAAACTACCTACATAGGCAGGCAATCCTTAACTCTACCAAGAAAATTACACTTATCACTAGGATTATCGAGGTCTTGCCTAGTTGGGATAGGCTTCTTCATTATCCAATTGTAATAGGTGCTAGTCATTATGTTAATTGGGATTTACGATCAATGTAAGCCTTTGCCACAAAAAGGTGTCCTATGCAACATGGTATGTTAAGATTCCAAGGGTTCCCAAACTTGATTCTAGGGCTTTTCCTAACATACATGTGACGGAGGTCACGCACTAAGTGAGGGTGGCGGATAATTCCTCTTCCGTAGGAAATTTGTTGAAATAGTCATTGTCTACTTCATCTTCTTCCTCGGGTGTTTCATCTTCAACAAATGTTTGGTCTTCTTCATCTGTTTCATCCGGTTCCATTAAGGCGATGGCATTGACGAATTGGACGTGCTTAATAAGCTTGCTTGGATCCTTAATTTCTACACACAGGCTCGGGAGTCGAGATATCACTAACCTTCCTATCACTATTTATGGCTTTCAACAGTTGTCTATCTTCCTATCCATCTCGGCTTGTTGATGGTTAAAGTGGTCCGAGAGCTTAGCCATTTGGGTTTCTTGGGGCGCAACTATGTTTTGCAACATCCCTTCAATACTCTGTTGGTTAGGACCGTTAGGTGGGGCCACGAAATCATTGAGGTGAATTCTTTGGTTTGTCCCAGTAAAAGTCGGGCTTGTTTTTCCATGCCTCCGGGTTTCATTGAAATTCCTAGGTCCGGGCGTTGTAGGGAATCTTCCTCCCGTTCCATTATTACGAGGATGCGTATTCAACGGAAGCATGTTCGGGGATAGGGTGCTAGTCTTGCGTGTTATGAGGATCACAAACGGCTCGCACGAAGAGGAAACTTTGTTTATATGGCGCGAGGACTTAGGATTCTCGTAGGAACTCATGAGGAATTTGACTTGATCTTCAAGTTCGATCATCCTACGGTCGGGAGGAGGCAAGGAGATTGCCTTGACGGTTTTGGGAAGTTCACGGGGGTCATCCCAACTTTCGTTGTCATAGAGGGCAAGGTCCTCTATTATTTCCCATGATTCTTCCGCGGTGAGATCACTAAGTTTTCCACCGGCCGCTTGGTCAATGGATCGCTTAGTGGGAAAGTTGACATGATCATAAAAGATTTGGACTTGGAGCCAAAGATCAATGCCGTGATGAGGACTTTATGAAGTAAGTCCTTGAATCGGGTCCATGCTTCGTAGAGATTCACCTTGACGTTGTTGGAACATCAAGATGTCATTCCTAAGCTTAGTGGTTCTCCCGTGGGAAAAATTGAGCAAGGAAGCGAGAAGTAAGATCATCCCAACTTGAGATGGAGCCGGGGAAGTCGCTCAAGCCAATTACTAGCTTGGTCCCGTGAGAGAATTGGAAGAGCAGCATGCGCGTGGTCTCCCGAGTAGTAGCATCAAGGTCGATGGAATCGACAATTTTGAGGAAATCCCTCAGATGCTGATTTGGATCTTTTTGAAAGATCCATGGTGTGGGGTGGTAACTCGTCTTGGCATTATTCTTTTTGCGGAAGAAGTTTGGATGACCTCGCTTCTCTCATTGGCATGATTGGTAACCTCACTCTCTCGCCTGATAGTAATGATCAATGGTCCTGGACAAGGGACGTGTCGGTTTCAAAGTTAAGTCCCTTTCAAGAAATATCCAAAACCTCTCTCAACAATGTTATTATTGGCAAACACCATCGATGGAACTCTTGGATTCCGAGAAAGGTTAACATTTGTCTTTGGAAAGCTACATTAAGTATCTTTAACTCACTCTAACCTTCTTTTGTGTGGAGTTAATATTACTTCTTCCATTTGTCCTTCTGCGAGAATGAAGTGGAAAATATTGAGCATTGTCTTACCTAGTTTGGTTAAAATTTTGAAGCTGGTGGAATCAGGTTGCCCCGGTGTCATTCCCTTCGTTTTCCTTATCTGATGTTGCTTCTGGTAACATCCCCTCTCATGGCTGCTCCAAGTCTATTAAGATCCTCCAAGGTGTTTTTCATTGTACTTTGTGGGCTATCTGGAATTGGAGGAAAACGATTATTATGCTCCCCCCTCAGTCTAGCTCAAAGATAAAAAATGGAGACATATTCCTGGATATTCAACGAATTACAAAGACTTGGATTTTGGCTCGTCTCTCATCGATTTCTGATAATTGGAGTTGTTGGGTGGCTCAACCGTTTGATATTTTCATGTAATTTTGGTTTTTGGTTCTCGGTTGTAGTTTGCTCCCTTGCGTTATTCGCTTCTTTGTATTTTCAATTTTATTCTCTTTAGGTCTCCTCCTTGGAGCCTCCCTTTCATAATATTTTCAGCCTTTCAAAAAAAATTACGCGACAAAAAACACCATAGCAACGACAATTTTTTTTTATCTTTCAGTAGACTGTCATTTCGATATACTTTTGATGAACTTTTTTTTGAGTTTTGGTTTTAATGTAAAAATCTACGTCTGGAAAAATCACTTGTGATTTGTATGTTAGGAATCACATGTGATTTGTATGTTAGGAATCACATGTGATTTGTATTGTGAGAACCGTCATTTGATCAGGTTAGTCGTTGATGGCCTTCAACCCGACTTTCATTTTTTCAAATTGAACTTGTAAAACCTTAAGTTCTAAATTTACGCATTTATATTTAATTCATTAATAAATCAATCAAAATAGCAATTTAAATAATAAAATTTAACCAAAGTCAATAATAACTAAAACTAGATGTGCATATTTGTTTTAGCCTAGGTCCTAAATAAGTAATGACTACATCCTACCAAAAATTGGTCATGCGTTTTTCTCCCTAGCAAATTGATAACGCTACACGCGTCGTTCGGGGTCAAGGAAACTTCCTTTTCTTCGAGCAAGTTTTATAACACCCTAGGCAGTGAACCTAATCGTTGTAGTGTAGTAATTAGGGTAAGCCACGGGTATTGATATCGTTCTCTAGGGGAATAGGAATGCTAGTGAGAAGTTACTACGCTAAGGTTGAGATTGAGGAAGATTATTTTTGTATTTTTATATTTTTGTAGAAATGGAAAAGGTACGAATCTCGGGTATTGGATTTGGGGGTTGGTATTGCTACCGATTACTCTACTATTATCTAATTATCTAAGCTAAGGTTGTGATAGTCTATGTCTAATTGATGTGTACTCGTATGATAGTTTAAAGATGTGTTTACTTAGGTTTTACTACTCCTTAATTATCTCCTATTGATGGTTGATTTGTCACGTCCTTATTCCTAGTTGCGTTGTGATTCTAAGGCTATAGGGCGTGCTTGTTTCCTAACTCTTTGAAATTACCAAAGGGTCTTGTTTACAAATCCTCTAGTGATTTATAGACGCCTACTCTACGGTTGTCCTTGAATACTTTATCCTACAATTACCTAGATAATTATATTCTAAAGTTCACAAAGAAAAGTCAAGCATTAAGTACACAACGAATAATCTAGCGCACTCTAGATCATTAGTCAACTAAGATAAGTATCAACCAATCAATATTCAATAATTAAGTTTCATATTCCTAAGCAAACACACAAATAAATTAGCGGGACATGGAGAACATGCAAGCATACACACAAATAATCAAAGACATAATTAAATTAATGAAGTAAATACTTATCTTGATGTATAATAGGGTTTAGAACCCTAAAATCTTGCATAAGAAAGCCTTGGTTCGGTTTTAGGTTTTACTCCAAAAGACTACCCACAAAACCGAAAAATTCGGATTCTATATATAAGATTACATCTGCGACGGCGTCACCTTATGTTTCGTGGCGCGTCGTGTCGCCATCGTGGGGTTTCGTCTTGGCCACGTAAACCTTGCGACGGCGTCACCTTATGACCGTGACGCCGTCCCTTCGACTCTGGCCGTCTTGGTTGCATCTAGGCCGTCCCGAGTAACGACGGCCTACTCCTTTAGAACTGACGTCGTCCGCGAAAACATGCAATTTCGCTCGACCGTCATAAAATTCCTTCCGACGGCGTCGCAGATATCTTGATGACGCCGTCGCCTTATGTTTCAAAGACTTTGAGTGTCTCGATTCGACTTTGGCCATTTTCTTCGTATATTCGCGCCTTTTAGTCCAAATAAGCATCATTCCAGATTTTGCCTTCAAGAGACCTAAAAGTGAAAAGGAACGATATTAAGCAATAACGGATACGTAGTGATCGAATAAGGGCTTAAATGACCCTTAAAAGGTACCTTTAAAACCTTATCACAAATTAAAAACCAATTACCAAAGTTAACTCCTTAATCTTAGGCCATTTGTGATGCGTTTCTCATCATCATAGCAATCTTGTTAAAAACGTATCAATCGTTATAGCCTTCCAAACATAGAAGCACGCTCCTCCCAAAGAACTCCTATATGACCAGACTTGACTGTCTTTCTTTTCTCCTTCATTCGACTCAAACCTTGATCTTATTCCTTCTTCTTGTTCTCATTAAACAGCAAAGTACCATAACCCGCTTCCTTTTTTTTTTTTTTTTTTTTTTTTTTCATTCGACCTACTCTCTCATGTTTATAATCAAAACTCACGCATAAAGGCTCCTGGTTATTTTCTTTCTCTTATGTTCGAGGCTATGCTTAGTGTTGGGTTCACGTTGATCATTCAAGGATTTATAACTTCGTGTTATGTTCGGGTTCACATCACAGTTTTGGGTTCACAATGGGGATTGCAAGAGTAGGTTGCGGTTCGTGACCATGTTAAAGATCACATTCAGTCACGTTTCAATTTTTGATATGATCCTTGGAGGTAATCTCTCGAGCCATGCTATATAAATAGTGTTCGATTCATTGTCGAAATCATACGTCAATAGGACCACAAACGACGACTAATAATGACAAAGGGATGCGTGTCTTGATCTTTGATGTCGCCATATTCTGAGGCAATATGTAAACTTGAAATAAATAAATAAAATTGTAACAATGTTTTACCTATTAATCTAGAAATATGTTAGAATAAACACATTCAAATTTATGAAGTTAAATATGACGTCGAAAGACGGGTCGGGATGACTTAGGTAATACAGTCCAACGAGGAAGGTGATCATATACATGGCCTTTATTTTTAATTTATGTTTTTAGTCCATGTAATAAAAAGAAATAAACTCATATATATTAATATTACTAGTAGTCTAGTTTATTTTGTCTTTTAGCGTAACTATTTTATAAGATGCCCGCCTCAAATGTTTTGGTCATTTTCATGCGTAAAAGCGCATGTTTTGGTCATTATGTCATCTAATAGATTTTCATGCATACGTAAACGCAACAAGGTTTATTTCACTTGGTCTTGTCATCTAATAGCTTTTCAAAACTAAACTCATTAGTGTGTCTCGTGTTTTGCCTTGTCTAAGATGTTTCAAACTTGTCCCTCTTGATATTCTTGTTTTCTTATTGATCTTTAACATCCATCTTTTTCACATAAAGTGGTTTATAAATGGGTCATTTATATTTTCTCTTTTAATAAGATACTCCTATATTTAAGACAGCAAGTTGATCAATTTATAAATGAATAAAACTATTTTGGGTTAGTATGATTAGTTAACTTATATGTATGAATTTATGCCCATGGAAACTAAATACTACAATATTTACCGGGTCTTTGACATTTTACCCAAAAAAACTAAATACTACAATAAAGTACTTACATATAAAGAAATGGACACTCATAATTTCAAAGGGGTATATAATTATTTGTACCAACAAATTGTATCTATCAATGATGATAACCAAGACTAATAATAACTCATAAACTAGAAAACATAATGAGGTCATAAATAATTAATTGTTAATATTGATTCGTTCCGAAATTATTGTAGCTTGGTTGAAGGAGCAATATGTTGATCATTGTTATCGAGTGTGCGTTGATTTCTTAAGATTATTTGTTTGGGCTTGTGCACTTTATCTCATCCGCTTCAAGGTGAGTTTTCGTGGCCCCTTTTTATATTTTTTTCTTGGGGGAAAATGATACTCAAAGTTATTTCAAGTTTTAATGCCGTGGTTAAATATTTGTTTTATTATTTTGGACAAGCTTGTGTGCGGATATAATTGCGTTAGGAGCACTAGTGGTTTCTGGTTATTCTGTGTGATATTTATGTGTGATATTACTGTGTGGTTCTCAGGTCATGGATTTAATCCACTTGACGTGAGAGTACTCATGTTTTAGCTCCAGCTGGTAGGTATACGTGTAGTACATATGTGTTATGGGTGGTTACCTGACTAGCCAAATGGGTGGCAACCTGACTAGCCAAGTGATTTGATTATGATATAACTACTTGCCCTACGCTTTATTATTATTAATTGCACACTTGTCCTACTTATATATCATGCACGGTAAATGGTTTTGTTTAATGATGTGTGCCAAACAGTCAAGCTAAATCACTCAAGCCTGCCACTTGTGAATGGCAGACCGTAATAAGCTTAAAACTGCCTTAGCACGAATGCAATGAAGATCTGGGGAGTATAGTGTTTCCCCGGGTCGTTATATCCCAGCGAGCTATGCAATGGATTATCAAACGTATAGTGATCGAGAGATTTGAACGGAAAAGGAGATTTGAATGATATTATAACTACAGAAGAAGCCAACAAATTACAACGGCTTAAATGCAAATTAAAGAGAATTAAAAAGATAAAATCTATTAAATAAACGCTATCACTATAATTAAAATGGTGTTTTTGTTTTTATAAAACTTAATTTAAAAACTACGCGACGCACAAATAAAAACGTGAAACTTACACAATATTAACCCTAAAAATATGAAAATGATGTTTTTACAAACCTAATGATAAAAGAAAATATTGAGAAAAAGAAAATTATTTTTATAACTAATTTTCTAATTATTATTAATTAAAAACTATTTTTAACTATTAAATAATAACCTAAAATACAAGAAATTATGAAATTAAGCTAGAAAAATAAAACTAAGACTTAGAAAAATCTAAAATATCAAAATAGAATTTTCAAAACTATTTTTGTAATTTTACGATTATTTTTCTATTTTTATGAATTTTAAACTATTAAAAACTAATTAAATTACTAAAATTACAAAATAAACTATGAAAAATCTGGAAAATTACTTTTTTACTTTTATATTTATCTAAACTTAAGAAAATTGAAAAATTATTTTTTGAACCTTTTCTTAATTTTTTGTATTAAAAGCTAATTAAAAAGTGCTAAAAATTGATTTAAATGCAGAAAAATAGCAAACCAACCTGGAAAAATCTGAAAATTTCAGAAAAAGTCTAAAATAACATTAGGAAGCTAGGAAAATTGGAAAAACAGGTGCTTGTTTGCAAGAAAATGAAACTGCTCTAGCAAGTGCTTATGAATAAGCACTTGAATAAGCCAAATGAACAAAGCAAGCTACCAACAGTTTACAGATGTTCTAACTACTAAAAATGACCAAATGCAACAATTCTTAACTGCTTTTAATCACTGGAATACAACTAGAACAGATTTGACTTATTTAGCCAATGAGCTTAAAAACAGTTTCAGGTATCTACTTGCAGCCACAAAATAAGCACTTAAATAAGCTAGAAACTAGAAAGTAAGTAATGAGACCTCAACTAGACCTGGTTGGGAAGATGTAAACCAAAAACCAACCCTAGCCAAGCTCTTATGAGCCCTGTGCAAGTGGCTGCACAAACTGAGAAAAACTCAGTTTAACTGAGTGTTGGAGCAGGGCAACTAGGACCCAAAAGATAAGCTAGTTTGGAGCTTTTAAGAAAATTGTAAAATTCTACTAAAATGGTAATAAGGATAAAGACCAGTTGAAGTTTTTAGAATGCCAAGTTTCACTGAAAATGGCTCAAAAATGAAGCCATGAAAAATCCTCCTAATCTAGCTCAAATCCATTTTTTCATGTTTTGACTTTCAAAGGCAGTTGAGAAAGTTTGACTAAAATGACTTTTGAATCCACTTTTATGACTGATATAGATGTAATAAGATGTAATGACACTAATGCAAGCTTTGTTTATGGCTTCTAAACACAAAACAAGGATTTGCAAATCCAAAACCACAACAGATTAAGCAGTGAGACAGATTTTGATGATATTTGACTTTAAGTGTTTGCAGACACAAGATATTGATTGATACTAACACAAATGAACTACACAAACATTAAACAACAGATTCTAACCACTGAATAGACCTCTGAGACAGTATGACAGTTAATCCAAACACACCCTTATTATACTGATTTGCAAAGCAAAACTAAGATAAACACTTAACTAGCATAGATTATGATCAAACTAACTCTAATTAACCTAAATACTACTTATGAAACAGGCTTCAACTATTGGTAACCACTAAAACAGATTATGCAAAAAAAATGAGCTTGAACTTACAATCAGTCCCTAGCCACAATGGCTTGCAAACAGTGAGACCAGAACCACTATCCTATCAAATCCAACCCAACTAACTATAAATCACCCCAAATCCATGCCTGCATCAACCCATTCCATTTCTGCTTCATTTTTGCCCATGTTGACTTTTGTTGACCAATGTTCAAAAGAGCATGATACTTAAATACAAGCTTATAAAAAGCTTTGATAAGCTTGTTTTAGCTTGTTTGAGTCTACAAATACACTGTTTAGAACATGTACACAAGATTGGGACACCGACAATTTCAACGATCCACAAAAACATGAAACTATGGCTAAAGCTTGAATTGAGATTTAAGATAAGTTGCAATACATTTGACTACCCTTGTTTGATACAAATTAACTGAAAAATACAATTGCAAATTATTTAAGACATGATAATAAGAAAAACGACATACACTTATGAAAATTAAACTAACTACTGCTGGTTCTCTGTCTTCCTCCTCATTTTATACACCCAAACTCTTTCTCTCACCTCTCTCTTCAAATCCCACTAACAATTGAGGCCCTTGGATTGGTAAATTTGATCTTGGCCGTTTAAAGGGTTTTGGCGCCAAATTTGGTTTAAGCCAGCTGGGATATGTGTTAGGTACAAAGGGTGCATTAAATGCACCTTTGGAGTGTTGTGAGGTGGAGGGGGGTAGGGATGATGATGGTGGAGTGTTTGTAGGTGAGTTGCAGGCAATGGTGATGATGGGATTGGTATACCCGTGAAGGAGAGGGAAAAGAGGCAGTCAAAGGGTGTTTGACTGAGTATTAATAATAGGGAGGATCAAAATTCAGTTGACAGGGGTCCAAAAGGGTAATGACAGGGGGTCCAATTGCATTTTGACTTGGTCCAAAGTAGTGTGAAGGGTTTAATAACATAGGGACTAGTCTTGCCATTTCTGAAAATCAAAGGACCTAATCTGCCAAATTCACAAAGTTGATCCAAGGGCTGAAAATGACAATCTCAAAAAGTACAAGGACCAAACTTGACAATTTCAATTTTCCAGGGGCCATTTTTGCCAAATTTCAAACTTGAAGGACCAATTTTGTAATTTTCTCAAACTCTTTACATTTTTCACCAAAGGGCTAATTTTGACAAGTTATGATATTAAAAGGACCTTTGGTGATTTTTCTTTGAAATTTTGACTCGGGGACTATTTTTGACAATTTTAGAAACTTGGGGATGAAGCGCCAATTATGCAAACTTTGCTCATTTTTCATCGATTTTAAACATTTTGCATCCGAAACATATAAAATGCAATTTTGAGATATTTTCGTGATTTTGATGCATTCGAGCATTTTTAAACGTTTTGCAGCTCAGATTGACCAAAAATGATGAGTATTTACACACTCATCATTTAACTTAAACCTACGAGCTCACCAACATTATGTTGACGTTTTCGAGTATTATTTTCAGGTGATCAATAATCGTATTTTGAAGGCATGCATATTGAAGTCATACATTGTTCTTGTATCAAAGACCGAGTGATTTGGCCAAGACCTTTTTCTAAAGACTAAAATTTGAGAAGTTTAAGACTTATGTTTTTATTATTCAATATTGTATAAAAATCTTTATGTAACATTGTAAACTTATTTCTTAAATCAAATATGGTATTGCTCTACTATCTTATGCGATGTTACATTTCGTTACACCTCGTGTTTCCGCTCTTAGCGGGGTGTGACATGTATGTTAGGCATCACAGGTGATTTCATAAATCACATGTGATTTCATAAATCAAATGTGATTTTAAAATTACAAATCACATGTGATTTCTCCACACGTAAATTTCAACACTAACCAAAAAAACCTCGAAAAAATGAGTTCGTCAAAATTATATAAAGTGCTCATCTATAGAAAGATAGTTTAATTCCCGTCATGATGGTACGATTTTTTTCGCGTAACGATTAACTGTTTGTAAGAGATTTAATTTTAATAAAAGGATTAAAATGAGTCTTTTTTTTTTTCTTTTTTTTATAATAAAAATAGATGACTGTGATTTGTTCATTAGCTCTAGAAAAAATTTGAAGTCTACATTAAACTTTGATGTGTCATGGCTAGTTTTTAATAAAACTTGTTGCTATATTGTTTCATTAAATTCTAATCTTATACGACTATATGGTTTTGACATTATAGTTCAATATAACTTTAAGTATCTTTTTTTTGCTTTATTTATAAAATTTCTATTTTGAAAAGGGATAGCAAAGATCAATGAAAGTTACGCAGTTCGGGCTAATAAGTTTTGCAAATAGCCTAGTTTTCAGCCTAGAGATCTTGTATGGATTCATCTTCGCAAGACTCGTGGTGATGAACCATTCAAAGTTATAGAACGTATTGAGGAAAGTCCATACAAGATTGAGTTGTCAACCCGAAAACGTATTGAATGGTGATGAACCATTCAAAGTTATAGAACATATTGAGGAAAGTGCATACAAAAAATATAAATGATGTAACGGGGGTTATTCAAGTCAATTCGAAAATCAAACCGAATTCAATTTGATTTTTGGTTCGATTACATATAATTTAAATTCGATTCGGTTCGGGTTTTGATATTACTCAAAAAGAATTTAATCGAGCCGAAAAAACTGAACAACTCAATAACCAAACCGTTGAACGCCCCTATGTAAAAGAGGATGATGGGCTACAAAGTTGGACAAACAAGTCAAAATTCGAATGCACATGCGACCATGTGTCCTGACTCCTGAAGCCGAATTTGTTTGGGCTATAAAACCTTGAATACTAATAGAAAAGCAATAAAACATGAATTTGTGAAGAAGAAAAAAAGAAGGAACTGAAGCGGTTTGGATGATTAGGTTGGGTGAATACGAGATTTTAAGGCCTGACTAGTAAGGGAAGGCTAAATTTTAGGTTTTCTTTTAGTTTTGCATCCGTAGATGCAAGTCATCGAACCAATCCATTGAATGCGTAATTGCATATTTGCATATGCAAATATCAAATGCAATAGAAAGAAAGGAAATAACCATACTAAGTGGCGGATCTAGGAACAAAACTAAGGTGGTTCCTAATTTGGTAGACACTAAAATTGTAGCTAGTGATTCCTGTTGAATCGGGTCGGGTCACGTCATAACATTTTGGATTGGGTCATATCAGATATAATACAACACAAATATATCATTAATAAAAACATTAAACATATTAAAAAATAGGAAAATATTAAATGTAACCTTTAGGTTATGTATAAGACATTAGGACATGCATTATATGTTTGTACATTAATAATAAATCACTCACCTTTTGCATATAACTACTCCCAACCGACTTAATATAGCACAACTTTTACACTTTTAAAAATTTTAAATATAGCATTTAAGGCTACAAATGACAAAACTCAAAAAAATAATATAGTTAAAGTATACGAACTCGAAACAAAAGTGCATAATCATATCTTATATCTTTACTAGTGTCATGAAACATCTCTTACAAGCTAGGCCGTATCACATTAACGATTTCAATTTACCAAAAAATACTAAAAAAAATTGTTTTCATTAAAAAAACTTGGAACAAATTTACTATGATAAGAAATAATTTTTATTGAGTTTGCTTTATATACATTCCTAAAACTTCGTTTGTTCAACACGTGTACCTTTTATTATTTAATTTATATTTATTTTTCTCTTTCTTATGTTGCACAAATACCATTCATCAACTTCCCCAAACATTCTAAAATATATTCAGAACCAATCACCACTGATTTTCTCATGTGAATTGAAGTTTTATCATATTTTCGTTTTACTTTATTGGTTCCACAATTACTAAGGTGGTTTCCAACAATTTTTCAAGGTAGGTCCATAAAATCAACTACACATAACTTCTAAAAGATTTCGCCGTCTAAGGTGGTTCCCGGGCACCACCTTCGACCAACGTGGGTCCGCCCCTGGCCATACTATGACTATCTATATGCGTTATACTTTTTTTTTGTTGCAATGGTGAAAGAATATATTAATTCAAAAACAATATATATGAAAAGCCTCCAAATCAATGCTAGTGAAATATCACAACAACTGGAAATGGAGCTAACACCAAACATACAACATGCTATTTAAAGAACAATATACAAGCAGCAAACTCAAACAAACTACAGTGACCAATTCACCAGTTCACTTCAACATTCATTTTTGAAATTCCATTCGATTATATCAGTCCACCTTCTTAAAATAGGGTACTCAGTGTTCCATTTAGCTTCCCATCGATTCTTGTATTCCTCAAACATTCTGAATGACTATATCTTTGTTTCTTCACTAGAAGGTATTCTTTTTTTGTTCACAAGCTTTTCAACAAGATCTTGCTTCTTCTGCCAAAGTAGAATTAAATCAGGCTTCCTCATATAATATTCAATCAAAACAACATATTGGTTTTTGGAAGTAGGAATGGCAGGGAATTCAACATTACATTCTTCTTGCAAACTAGCATATTTGTTGCTAGCTTATTACACCTTCCATGGTTTCTTTATTGGCCTTCCATTCACTTTTACCATCCATAGAATTTTCTTGACTGCCATTCACTTCATTTTGTTCCACCTAATCTAGATGCTTAAAGTTGCTCACTCTTGGCTTCTCTTTTTGTATACTAGTCTCTTTTTTATTTGTCTCAGGAACATTCCTACTTGTAGCCTTTGATAACACATTTTCTTGAACATTCCATGTTTTCTTAGGGGAGTTTCTGCCAGTATTTTGATTCACATCTTCTTCATTCTGCTTTGGTCTGTCTTTGTTTACTGCTTGATTTGTATCTTCTTTGTTTGGAGCTTTTGGCATAAAAGCATATTTAGTCTTTACTCCCATTCTGTTTGCATTCATACCCACACTGTTCAGACCATGCTTCTTATTCTGGTTCCCATCAACTTGTGTACTATTCCTTTTACCTTTTACAGTTTCATGCCCATTTTCATCCTTATTATCTCTTTTACTTCCACCAATTTTCTTTTCTAAGCCACATTGTTCATTAATATGTCCAAACACTTTGCACTTTTTGCAGATTGGTGGCTTCCAATCATACAACACATTCATAGTTTTAACATCAACATTGGTATTGTCTTTATCACACTATTGAATTACAACGGAATCATGTAATCCTTTCTTAGCATCAACCCCAAGTAACACCCTTGCATAGCCCATCCTTCCTATTTCTTGATTACACATTTTGGTAGTCATAGCATCCATGATAATTGGCTTTCCCAATCTACTAGCCAATGCACTTAGACCTTTAGGACTCCATGCTTCTAAAGGAATGTTTAACATTTTGACTCAAATAGGGATTACATCAGGTTCTACTTTGTTAAGGTCAACACTTATGTCCTATTTTTGTACCACCATTGGCTTATTGTTCACAATCCAAACACCATTCTCGATTATAGTCTGTAATCCTTGCTCATTATTGAACTTGAACACATATGTGTTATTGCCAATATATTGTATACTCTTAAGTTCATATCTACCCCACATTCTGAATAAATGGTAGTTAAGCTCTTGTTGATACATTTGTAACCAATAAAGTAACCACAAGCAGTTAACTCTCATTTTTTACTTCCCTCCTTTACAATTTCCTCATCAAATATCACCACTTCATTACCATCTTCAGTCAAACAAGTTGGTATATGACTAAGTTTATTACTCATGTTATCCTGATTGTTCTTAGTCATATTAGCATAGCTAGCCCTATTTTCATTGTTAACTTCATAATCAACAACACTAGTGTTAACACCCTCAAATTGTACATTCACAGGGGTTGATGATTGACTTACATAGCTGTTAGGCACTTGCTTGCAATGTGAACAATTATTATCTCCATTCTGATCACTGTTATCACCATCCACAACCAAACTCTTTTCCTTGTTGCCTAAACCATTGCCCTTTAACAAGGTGTAAAGGCACAATCACCATCGACAACAGTATCTTTGTTTTGGGAGCAACCTTCACTTCCTTCCCCTGCATTCAAACTCTGTCCATCCATAGTATAGTTATCACTTTTCCCCAGTTCATCACTTTTCCCAAAATCATCACTAGAAACCCTAATTTCATGCCTTTCTTCATTATTACAGTCTTAGCTACAATAACCTTCTTGTTAGTCAAATCACATACAATGTCTTTATACTTATTAGCTATACGGATCTTTTTTTTTGAGTTTTTACCCTTAGTTGAAATGATTACACACAATTGTCCTTCAAAATCAACTAATTTAGACAAAACACTTGCATAAATGTGATCACAAGGTACAATAGTGGAAATTTAGTGAAAAATTTCAAAACCAAATTTTGGCGCCAAAATCCACCATAGCCATAACTTCATGATTAGCGGTTGAAAATCACTAAAATCTGTATCAAACTGTGGAGAAATGATATGTGGGCCTAATTAAATGGACCTAATTATAGACCTAAAAATCCTATTGGTTCATTTCTTAATGCATTTAAACACTAAATCATCATTTTATGTTATTCCAAATTTACCCCACCCAACTAGCTTTCTAGTCTCATGTATATATATTCTTCCTCATTTCTAAACTGATATTTTTATGCAAATAACTTCATACCGTTGATGTTTGTCACGGAAAAAGGAATGGTAGTTATCACTTATCACTGATTTGTTTGTTTTAGAGGAAAAACAAAATAGTGTAGACGTATACTATAGTTAATAGCAGTGACATGATTTAGTAATAGTATTTCGAAACAATAATCTATACCAACGATGTTCCAAGTGGATGAAATACTTAAAAAGTATGCAATTCAAAAATTGAAAATACCTTTTCTTTATTTCAAAGTTAAATTATATGTCATAGATGGGTATATCGATAAAAATTATCTTAGTTTGCTTGACTCTTGCTCCTATTAACACTAACAAAGACAAAAAGTTAATATCTATAGTCTTCACATGAATTAAAACAGGTTCTTAGCGGCCTCGAAATTGCGGTGCAAAATTATTAGGTAGCAATGGGGGAGACCAGATTCAATGATTTACAGAAAAGAAAAATGCAATTACTTAATGATGATAGGGTATATTTGGAATGATATAAAATGTTGACTTAGTGTTCAAATGCATTAAGAAATGAACCAATAGGATATTTAGGTCTATAATTAGGTCCATTTAATTAGACTTATATATCATTTCTCCAAACTGTGCGTAATAGTTCGTAGAATCGAATGTACGGTTTGGAATTGGTTTACACAAAATTTTGTATAGATTTGAAGCTTTTATTAGGATTTTAATGGGGGAAATGGCGGGAAAGTTAGTTGGAAGAGAATCTTCTTTTTCCAATCTATTATATAAAGTTTAAATCTTTATACGTGAATATATATACATTATACTTAACCCTTGGGTACCATATGATAGCCTAAGTTGGCCCAATATGCAAGGTCCAAACTCCAAAGTCTAGTTTAAGACTTTTAAGTTACCTTGGCCCGTTTTTTCTTATCATTCGAGTATTATGTATCAAAATTTTATAAGTGTCGTTTATGCTTCGATATTAAAGACCAATATATTTTGTGAGATTTTGCTTTTTTAGATAAGATCATGATCTCGTGATATAATACCAAACAACTTTAGATGATGGCAGCTGGAAAATCATAAATAAATAGGTAGTAACACATAAGTCATGAAAGGCCGTGACTATATACTTGCTTAATAAAATGCCATTTGTTGTGTAGAAATATAACATGCCTAAATCAACTAAAGTAACAAATTAATATAAATATATATATCGCCCCGACTATGTGCATGCATGATGTATCATACTAATAAAATATACGTAATAATCTAACTTGTTATATCATAATTTTACGCTATAAAAGACTTTATGAATACAAAATTTTAACTCTTGTAGAGAAATATCATTTTCCAATAGGTAGGATGCAATATCTTTTGAAAAATAGACATCTAAAATGGTTGGCAGGCTGGCATATTACCTTCTTTTTCTTTCTATTCAGTCAAAGCTTATGGGCTTTGTGTGAAAGTAATTTCAGTTTGTTATTTACTTCAGATCGCGTTTATGGTTATACAGAGTATATCGTTTTCAAAGCCAGTTCAACTTACAAAAATGGATAACTTGTAAACTCCAATAATTCAAATAAATAACCGACGCCGTAAAACTATAATCAAACGAATCTTGCTAAATTTTGAGTATGTGTACACACGTAATAAGATACATAAAAGTCAACCTTTTTCTTCAAACAAGCTATTTATTTGTAACTAACCTGTGGTTTTATGAGGTCATATCAAATTTTTATTCAATGTGATAATGACTATGCATAACTGCCAAAGATTTAAAGAATCTGTTAATGCACCGTCAATGCCTAATTAATTTCCACAATATTTTCCCATAGATACCTTGCTTTCTAATTCACCACTTATTTCGCAAACTATACATAGAGTAAATTGAAATAAAACGTCATTGCATTTTTGCAAACTTATAAACGTAACCTCTACAACTTCGAAAGACAGTTACAATCTTTGTAAAAATATTTGGTGTGTATTGTCTGTCCTAGCGACAACTACATATGTATTAAAGTTCTTAGTCGAGATGGCGTTGCGTTGGCATGCATCTGTATCATACTTTTATTATAGATAGGTTGGGACGCTTACGGTTTAATTGGTTATTATGAACTTTAATTTTACATTATAACTTACAGTATGTATTAATGTTAAATTTAAGAAAATTATGCCATTAAAAGCTTTTAAGGCGATTCTGAGACTTTCTGCGCTTTAATTATATGTGCATGTATTGATTTTTCATAATAAAAGTAAGACAAATATTTCTTATAATGAAAATGTTTTTGGTCTTACAATTTTAAGACTACCTTTTTTAGCAAGTTCCAAATCTATTATAAAGTAGTATAGATATATTCTCATAGCAAGGATAATAATTGTAAAATTAAAGTTTATATATTCTCATAGCAAGGATAATAATTGTAAAACAAAGTTTCTACGGAACCTACATCGTCACTTTTATAGGTTATAAAGACGGCCTGTTTTTATAAGTGAACTCTCATATTTTTTTATCTTTTTTTTTATTATTTTTTTATTATTTTTATAATTTCGCTTATATTATAAAAAAGGTCATGTACTTAAATAGATCAATAGATTTTTTCTTTTCTATTGTATAGACTATTTTCTCTATTTGATTTTTTTTTTAAATATAGACTGCTCGACTACTCAATTTCAGTTTTATTTTTTGGTCGACTTAATATTGTTTTCACTCAATTCCAGTTTTATTTTTTGCTTGACTTTACTTTTGGAAAAAGAGTGGCGAAGTCTAATGGCTGAAAATCAAGTTTTTTTTGTCTGTTTGGGTCATTAACTTTTATAAAAATGTGAAACGGAAAGTGTGAAACAAAAAATATAAAGTTTACAAGTCAAAAATATTAAACTGACAAAAAATACGAAACAAAAATTAATAAAAACTATGTATATAAACATTGGGTCAAAGGGGTCAAGGTACAAAACAAAACATATGTATTTTCTGTAAGTCAAAGAGGTATCAATAACATAATTATACTACTATTGGTACCCCGTACCCTACTAAAAAGTACAAAATATTTCTTTTTAACTTCTTTGTTAACAGTAAGAATATAGTTTTTTTTTTATCAGTTACTATTTATGTTTTATGTCAGTTTAATACTTTTAACTTATTAAACTTTATAATTTATATTTCATGCCTTTAGTTTTATAGTTTTTTTTAATACAAACAGAATTAAACTTTATAATTTATATAGTTTTTTTTTTTATAGTTTTTATAAAAAATGTTATTTAGCTAAACTAAACATTTTACTTTCATACTCCATGTGTATCGTAAGGAGTGTCAAATTTAATAATACATAAGAGGCATTTTATTTTGTTTACACACATATTAATGTTTACCAAGAGATAAATTTTCATCTTTCATCTAGTTTGATCTAATTGTGACTATTAATCTAAAAGATATAAGATCATTTGAGGACAAAAGATTATTTACATACCAAGGGATCAATCTCCACCATTCATTTTTATTTGATCTAATGGATGAAATTAATCACAGCAATATAAAAAACCAACTTTCATCTTTTTTCAAATATTAATATTTTCAAACCGTTAATCGTAGAAGCGAAAAAAATATATCATTCATGACGAAGTTTTAATTATTTTTCATAGATAAGACTTTGATATACTTTCGACAAATTTTTTTTCGTATTTTTCACGTTTTTTTTTTTAAGTTTTTTCGTTTTTTACGTTCATCGAAATTTACATTGAAAAATCATATATAATATAACACTAATTTGATATTAGTGTAAATTATATATGATATGTAATATCATATGTGATATTAGTGTAAAATCATATATGATATCACATGTGATATTACATATCATATATGATTTAACACTAATATCACATGTGATATTCAATTTAGTGTTTTATCATATATGATTTTTTTACGCAAATTTCAAAGAACGTAAAATAAACGAAAAAAAAAAAACGTGAAAAAATGATTTTTTTCTTTTTCGAAAGTATATCAAAGTCTTGGCCTATGTAAAAGATAATTAAACGATCGTCGCAACGACAGTAAATATTTTCACTTAATGATAAACGGTTTAAGAGATATTTAAATTATAAAAATGAATAAATAATAAAATACTTTTAAATCTCACCATTGATTTTTTAAATCATTTATCGATTTTTTTCAAAGTGAAACCTGTTTCTTTTTTCCTATCTTTTTGTTTTTCTTTTTGTCAACATATTATTTTTTTGCTTTTTTTTTTTTTTTTAATACATTCGATCCGGTATCGACGGTCTGATTTGGGCCAATTTCTCACGTCGGTTCGGTCCGCAGTTTATAATGCTAGGCCTAATTTTGAGCGATTGAAATGTGAGAAAACAAAAAAAAAAGATTTGTACTAATAAGAAATGTTGATTTGTTTGGAAAATTACTGTACTTAATATAGATATTTTAAAAGGTGACGCAATAAGAAACGACAAAAGATTGAAAGGCACGCGCGAATAGGGAAGAAAACAGGTAAAGAAGTAGAGGTTACGAAGACTAGTATGTGTAAATCAGTGCTGGGGTCTGATGTGACGCGTGTCCGTTAGCCAGCTGTATTCCAAATACAACCGCTTAGCCGGTTTAACTCACCTGCTTAACCGGTCATCTCTATCCACTCTCACATATATAAACCATCTTTCACCCCTTCCTACATAACCTTCTTATTCATTCCTCCCCCTTTCATATCTAAACAAAAAATTTATAAAAATATTTTTATAAATTTAAATGTTTATGGCAAGTCATAACCCGAAACGAGATATCGATCGGATAAAAGGACCATGGAGTCCTGAAGAAGACGAGATGTTGCAAAATCTCGTCGAAAAACACGGCCCGAGAAACTGGTCGTTAATTGGTAAATCTATACCTGGTAGATCTGGTAAGTCGTGTAGGTTAAGGTGGTGTAATCAGTTATCACCACAAGTTGAGCACAGGTCTTTTACGCCTGAAGAAGATGAGACTATCCTACGCGCCCACGCGCGCTTTGGGAATAAATGGGCGACTATTGCTAGACTTTTGAATGGTCGTACGGATAACGCGATCAAGAACCATTGGAATTCGACTTTGAAGAGAAAAAGCTCTTCAATGACTAATGAAGAGTTTAGTGACTTTGCTGTTCAACAACCGTTGCTAAAAAGGTCTGTTAGCGACGGTTCTGCGGTCGTTGGTAATGGTTTTGGGAGATATTTTAATCCTGGTAGTCCTTCTGGATCTGATGTTAGTGACTCTAGTGTTCACGTGTTTCGTCCCGTCGCTAGAACTGGTGCTGTCGTCGCTCCGCCGTCGCCGCCTTTTGCACCGTCGCAAGTGGTGGATCCACCGACGTCGCTGAGTCTGTCGCTACCTGGAGTTGAAAATGAAACTACCCCGACGGTGACAGTTGCAGCGACGACGCGGTCACCGGTGGCGAGTCCGTTACCGCCGCCGTCACCTGTGGCGCCGATTCTCGCGCTGCCGTTACGAAAGTTTCCGGTAAATCTGAACAGCAACGTGGATCTAATAACGACTATACCGATGGCCATATCGACGGCTATGCGTGATTTAAAAGTGTCGCGAGATGTAGCGACAGTTGAGCAACAGGAAAAAGTTGTTGCTGCTCCTTTTAGCGACGAGTTTATGAGTGTGATGCAAGAAATGATAAGGAAAGAAGTGAGAAATTATATGAGTGGTGGTGGTGGTGAGGGTTTTAAAAATGGGGTGGTGCCTGTGGTGAAGAGGATTGGGATTAGTAAAATTGATTAGTCATAATATTATTATTATTATTATTAGGTTTATTGATCGGAAAAAAAGAAGAAGCAATCTTTTGTTATTACTCGATCTCTTAATTATATTAAGAAAAAAAGATGGAAAATAGAGTAAAAAAAAAGATAAATAATTATGTACAGGGTAAAATCTTTGAATATGTTTGGAGATCATTTTGGTCACTAGAATGAAACTTTGGTAAAGACTTGTTCTTATTGAATTAATGGTTTCCAATCTGTTTTCAAGATCATCTAACTATTTTTTTCAAACACAAGTGTATATAAACTAACTCCTAACTATGGAGTAGATGAATCTTGGAAATATGTTTTGAATATTTAAGTAGCAAGTGGTAGTAAACATGTGTTAGTTGTTTTATTCTAGTTTCCGTTTCTTTCTAAAACAAGGGTTTGAAGATAAGTTTAGAAATACCGCATGAGGTTAAAAAACAAGTGGTTATTTTGTAAAATTTAATAAATAATATTCTTACTTTTAAATGTTCGTACCAAATCCACCACATTTGTTTTATTACTTGTCAATGAAACTGTTTTAGGTAGAGTTCTATTTCCATGACGTATCGGTGAAATCATCTGAACACTTTAGACTCAAAAACCCAATGACAAGAAACCGCTAATGTACATAAAGACCATAATGGCGCTTTTCCATCAGTTTTTTCATTAGCAATTGATAAAAAACATTTCAGTGAGGACATACAAATTGTAATCTTCAGAGACAAAAATCACCACATTCCTAACATATCCGCGACAGATGGTAGATCGTGTAAGGGGCACATGTTCCCCCAGCAACCATGCTTAATAAGATTTTGGCTGGCGAAGCACTCTAATCTACCTACGTGGTCGATAAGCTGTTGACTGAGGGAGACCCAACTATATGCATAGTATCAGCTTAATTTGCACATAGCTTTGGACCATAAAAGACGGGTAATGTAATGTACACTCGACTAATATCCACTTCTATGTTGTGCTAAATGTGATACAGTACGCTTTGTACCTTAAAAGATGGTGCTGCACACTCGACTAATACCCATACTCTATGTTGTATTAAATGTTGTACACATTGGCCTTCCATACTTGATAAGCATTTATATTTGTAGAAGCTATTGCTGACATCGTTATTTCTCACGGTTGACTATTACACCATTTATTTATTTACGCACTAGACAAACCTACTCGTGTAATGCACTTCATTGTATTTAAGTTGTTGATAAATTTGATTGCTTGTTATGTTATTAAGAATTTTAGTTAAGCATATTATATAACTAACTTTACTTACCGAAGGTTTTTAAGAGTTTTAGATATTTGAAAATTCACATTCATCGTTAAAATCTTTAACTTGTTAATATTATTAAATAATACAGTTTATAATAAAATTTTAAATCCTTAATAGTTGCATTTATTGTATGCACGCAACATTTTAGAGTTATAGAACATTTCAAAATATTTGATATCTATATTTGTCACTTGAAACTCTAACTTCAACATACTATAAAAAAAAAAAAAAAAAAAAAATACTACATTTTTTCATGAAACTCAAACTTTATTATTAAATTTATACTCTGTAATAAATTTTTTTGGTAAGCGATATTTTTCAATCATATATTTTTCATAATGCTAACTTTACGCATGTAGATAGCTTTAAGCCTAACAACTAATCTTATAGCAGATTTATACATTAAACCTAACAACTAATCTTATTGCAAATTTTGGCTCAAGAAGAAATAATCAAAAATCAACCAAAAAACTTAAATCTAATTCTAACGCCCCTTACCCCTTATATAGGTAGCAATGAGCGGAAATACACCCGCGTGTTACGACGAGGCTTATTTGTTGGTGCGCTTATTTGTTGGCAACGATATTCGTATTTTATGTAGTGTGCTTTGTTTTAAGATGATTTTTTTAGTAAACCTTTTGTCTTTTACCTTAATTTTAGTTGAGTTTTTTTCTTTTGCTAATTTAAATTGTTTCATGTTACCTGTAGTTTTTTGCTTGTGATAATGAATTTGTTGTAGAATAGTACATGTAGGAGAATAAACGGTTGAAGCATATACATGTTGTAATTTACATATTACAAACACTTTATGATAACATCCGTGCCAAAAGTTATGTTATTGATCTCGCCTTTATACCATTATATTTATATCTACTGTATGGTTTTATAGGTTTGAACATGCACTACTTAGATAACACACTTTCTATCCTATACCAAAAAAAACAAAAAAAAAACCTTTATACCATTATATTTATATCTACTGTATGGTTTTATAGGTTTGAACATGCACTACTTAAATAACACACTTTCTATCCTATACAAAAAAAAAAAAATAAATAAATAAATAAAAAAAAACGCGAAACGACCCAAACAGGAAATAGGGGCCCACAAAAGCTTTGGAGCCCAGCAACAGATAACAACCAACAACTGATGAATGCTCTTTAACATATACTAACAAAATACCCTAATATTTCTCACCATCCACCCTAATTTTCATCTCAAAAGAAAAACGCAGCCACACTTTGTTTACAGTCACAAACCAAATACTTTCTCTAATCAGCCCCCAAACTAACACCCATCTCCTTCTTCTTATCAAACCAAATGTGGTCACAATACAAAGTTCTCCTCTATCTGTCCTTCTCAAGCGAGCTACACACAAACACTTGTATAACAAATGAAACACTAACTCTATTCGTTTATTTCTTCTGTTGAGAACGAACACCAACCACAGACAATACACGTTTATACTGCTCGAATCTTGTAACCCACGGTTAACGGCTTCAAGATCGTGTTTACGGTCTCTGGTAGGTATTATTTCTTGTGTTTTGTTTACGGTATGGGGAAATATTTAAGGATCTATTATTTTAATAAAGCCCGAGATTTTTTCTATTTTCTTCTTTGCTTCTAGTCTTGTAGGTGACGTGAGATGGGATAAGATAGATTTGTTGACTGTGAAGATGTTGATCACGTGAGATGGGGAGTGGGACAGTGAGTGTTTTCCTTGTGGTTGTGTTGTTGACCGAGAGTTATTTAGGACAGAGGTTGTAGTCGGAGGTGGGTTAGGATGTTCTTGGTTGTTGTTGATGTTATTGTTGTATGATGGGTTTTTAGAGAGTTTTAGTTTAGAGATAAGAGAGGGCATGTGTTTGTGGGTATTTAAATCTCATACTATTTGATGCCATAATGGACTGTTACAGAAATTGAAGTCGACTGTTATAAAATGGACTGTTACGAATTGGACTACACATAAAGACACTTCAATTTTTAGTTGTAACTTTTAATCATATGTGTATGTATTGATTTTATTCAGACAATTTCAGTTGCTTGTTTAGGACTATTCCATTATAATGTAGTAGAGATTTAAGACATTTAATTTTTTTTCTTTCAACTTTAATTATGTGTATGTTACAAGCTTTGTAAAACACTTCTTTCCATTATAAGTAATTTGTTGAATCTGAATTTTTAAGCCTTCTATTAATAGCATGTACCAAATGTTTATATAGTAGTCTTAGCGAGGTCCACATAGTGCAATGCATGGCGCCATACAATTAAAATATTCAAATAAATTTTTTAGTTTTATATTTCACAATACAATAGATATCTGGATGACGACAATTTTAGTTTTGAATAATGTTATGCAATAACAAAAAATTTCATATAAAATTGTAAATTATTCACGTGATGTGGTGACAATACTCAGGTTGGTAGTAGGTATATTGTAAAGGCATGAGGTAAAGTAGTTGATGAAAGGCCGTAATGTAAGTTATCATTAAATAATAACATAATAGCGAATTTTAAAAATCACTTACATTATACTAAGAAAATTTAATCCTCAAAAATAATGTTTGTTAAATTTGTCCCACATAGATGCATGATACAAGTAAAAGATTACTTATAAAGATATGTAAAAATGAATATTCAAGAAATCATGTACGTTACTTTAAAGAGTATAATTATTAATATACACATATAATATATATAATTAGCACTTAGCACTTTGCACCTTTGCATCTTTTGTTGTGAAAAATCGTTCGATTTTATAAAACAAAGTTTTTAGTTTTACGATAAGTTTTATTAAAAAATCAAAAAGGCGATATGTTGATTCTCGAGGCACTCTTGCGATTTAATAATATTTTTAAACATTTTAATCTAGTATGCATTTTAAAATCTATTGATTTAACAATATCGTTTTGGACGACTTTTATGGGAACGGGTGGTGACTCCGGTTCCCGGTTGGACCGGTCCGTTTTTAAAAACCACGTGTACCATCAACTTGTTTACATATAAATTGTATGAAGATTTGTGTGTTTTATTAGTTTGTACTATATGTATATTAACAAGTATTTTTCATGTTAGGGGTGTTTTAAAAATAACATTTATTAGGTATTTATTGTTACGGACGTTTTTTTTCTTATATTAATTACTTTTTATTTTTTTATTATTTTTTTAAAAACATGTCTAAAAAAAGTGCTTTAAAATGTTGCAACAAATGCTATTATAGATGTACTTATTATAATTTGCCATTATTAGCAAGTGTTGAATCTTAATTTTTTAAGCCTTCCTTTTTAGGAATGTCCCAAGTGTTGAATCTTAATTTGGAAAACGAAAGTTTTCTAGAAGAAAATGAAAAGGTTAAACGTCATTTCAATGAGTTATTTGAATCAATAAAGGTCACTCGTAAAAAAAATAACGAACAAATAACTTAATTGCAAAAGGAAATTGAGAATCAAGAGCCGGTAAAAGGGAAAATGCCAATGACCAATGGGGAGAATGGTGTATCAAAGGTTCACTTGTAATAAATATGCTTTGTCTGTGAAATATGTTCCCCTCATCTTAGGAATAACAAACTTGCAATTCAAACATATTTCTCATACCTTAAGGATTGTCTAGAATGTCTCCGTGAGATTGTTGAAGAAGATAAGTTAAAGAAACCACTTGATAATGCAATTGGGCATGCATGCTTATATGCTTGAAACGATCTCAAGAACTTCTAGAATGCTTAATCACAATATGCCCTAAGTCCTTGGGTGAGAGAGTTAATCCTTTGATTCCTTGTTCTATGCCTAGTGCCACATGAAATCCATTCAATGCCTAATGTTATGAATGTGAACCTTAGTGTGCCTTCAAGTAGTTCGATTCCGGATCCGTTAGTGCTAAGAAAGCGAACTCTAGTGTGCCTTCTAGGAGTACAAATCCCAATACTTCTAGCGTTAAGAAAGTGAACCTTAGTGTGCTCGCATGTAGTTCGGATCCCAGACATCTAAGCAGAGATGCAAAGAGTAGCAAAACCAACTAATATTCCCATTCCTCTACAGAGTAATCGGTGACATTAAAGCAAGCGGTCAAAGTCTCAAGACAATACAAGGAATGATAGGACCGCAAGCTAAGAATGTGCATTGGAAGAGAGTAAAAGACCTACCTAGGAACTTTAAGTTTGAGCCGAATAAAGCGAATCGTGTTGATTCTAGTATTTGCCTTAGGCGTCATGTAATTAATTCGAATTATGATACTATTTGCAAACCTTGTAATGATGTGCGCTTGAATTTCGTTACTAATCATGAATGTGGTGTGAATGTTTTGTCTAAAGTCACAAATCTCCGCTTAACATTGTTAAAGCAAAATATCATGCTAAGAAGGCAAAAGGCAAAGGCTAAAGAAAGTTAGAAAGCAGTGGAAGCCCAGGGAAGAACATTTAGTAAGATAGGTTATCAATGGATACCGTTGGCCATAAGGTTAATCGACAATGCCCACTAGAAAATGGATGCCATCTTGGTAGAACTATTCCTTAAGAAGTGAACATACTTTAAATAGGGCAAATACGGACACTAGTACTACATCTATTCATAATAACTCCAATCGATTCAATTTCGATATGAATGTTTCTATTTCGATGTGGGTGTTCCAATAATCGTTACTAACCAAATGGAACCCATTCTTGCATGGGGATCCCAATTATCCGCTTATCCATTCTTGTCTGTGTTCAACTGCAGATCGCTCAAATCGTTCGTGGTACTCGAACTCAGTTGTTCAAGCATATATTTGAGACCGGTCGCTCATGAACTTCGTGAGTAAATTCATCGGACAGTTAGATTCGGAACAACCATTTTGGAGCTATTATGGGTTATGGAGATTATGTGGTTGGTAAAGTGTGATTTCGTGGTATATTATGTGGAAGGTCTTGGTCACAATCTGTTCTCTGTTGGTCAATTCGTGATTCCGATCTAGAAGTGGCTTTTAGAAAACATACTTGCTTTGTTTGAGAAATTGATGGTGTAGAATTATTAAGAGGTACTCGAGGTTCTAACCTATACACCATCTCTATCGATGATATGATGAAGTCCTCTCCAATCTGTTTGCTATCAAAGGCTTCTAAAACAAAGTCTTGGTTATGGCATCGTCGTCTCAATCACTTGAACTTGACACCATAAACAACCTTTCCGAAAAGGATCTTGTCGAGGCTTACCCAGTTAAAATATGAAAAGATCATCTTTGTTCGACTTGCCAATTGGGTAAAAGCACGAAATATGCCCACAAACCAAAACCCACAAATTCAGTAATGGAAGTTCTTCATACCCTTCATATGGATCTATGCGGACCAATGAGAGTGCAAGCGATAAATGGGAAGAAATACATTCTAGTAGTTGTTGATGACTACTCTCGATTTACTTGGGTAAAATTTTGAGGACAAATGATGAAACTCCGGATGTCATCATCAAACTAATCAAACGACTTGAGTTCGACTCAACAATACAATCGAATTGTTCGAATGCACAATGGTACGAGTTTGTCAACAAAGACTTAATTCAGCTTTATGAAAGTGTTGGAATCGGTCATCAAAGAAGTGTTCCACGAACTCCTCAACGAGCGGTGTAGTTGAAGACGAAATCGAACTCTTGTAGAAGCCGCAAGAACAATGCTTATCTATTCGAAGGTTCCAATGTTTCTATGGGCTGAAGCCATTGCCACTGCATGCTAGACCTAAAATCATTCCCTTATACACACCTCTAATGGAAAAACTCCATATGAACTTGTTCATAAACGAAAACCTGATCTCTCCTACCTTCGTGTGTTTGGTGCTTTGTGCTATCCAACAAATGACGGTCAAGATTTAGGTAAATTAAGAGCAAAGGCAGATATTGGAGTTTTTGTTGGGTATGCACCTAACAAGAAGGGTTACCGAATCTACAACAAGAGAACCCGAAATATCATGGAAACAATTCACGTTACGTTCGATGAGTCGACCGGTCAAATGGCTCTGGACAACCCGCCTCTGGACCCGCACTTCAAAACAAATCCCATTGGTTCATCCTTGTACCAAATTCCTCTCCACTACTCCATATGTACCTCAATCAAGATGATTTGAAGAAATTTGTTTGATCCGATGTTTGATGAACACTATGAGCCAAGTGCTAATGAATCAATTCCCACAACAGAGGTCGCTCATATCCACGAGAATGAAGTCAATCCTTCGCCTCAATATCATTAAGTCAAGAAGCGCTTCGATAACTCGCCTCATCAACAAATCATCAATCTTGAATGTACATCATGGAACTGCTTTACGCATCAATGATGAAGTTAATCCCTTTGCTACTCACGAAGATGCTCCATTTGAAAACATATTTGCTCCTGAATCATCATCGAACCAACTTCTTCAGGAGACATCGACTCTACTACCTCGGTCCCTCAACAACCGCCATATGAACACCTTAGAAAATGGACTCACGATCATCCATTAGACAACATCATTGGAAATCCTCTCGTCCAAGATCAACACGAAACAACTTGCAACCGATGCATTATGGTGCTTCTTCAACTCCGTACTCTCTAAGATCGAACCAAAAGATGTTAAAACATCCATGAATGAAGACAGCTGGTTCAATGCCATGCAAGAAGAAATTCATGAGTTTGATCGACTTGATGTTTGGGAATTAGTACATGCTCCAGATTTTGCTATGATCATTGCTCTAAAATGGATCTTCAAAGTGAAACTTGATGAGCATGGTGAGGTCTTAAAGAACAAGGCTCGATTGGTTGCTAAAGGATACCGTCAAGAGGAGGGTATTGACTTTGAAGAATCATTTGCTCTGCGTTCGTGTCGAGGCAATCGTAATCTTCTTGGCTAATCTTGCTAGTAAGAACATGGTAGTCTATCGATGGATGTAAAGACAACATTTACGAACGGAGATCTTAAAGAAGTCGTCACGTCGCCCAACCCAAGGCTTTGTGAATCGAGCATCCTACTCACGCTCATCGTTTGAAGAAGGCTCTTTACGGTTTAAAGCAAGCTCCAAGGGCATGGTATGATACGCTATCAAAGTTTCTTCTATCTACGGATTCAAGAAAGGTGCGATTGATCCAACATTGTTCACCAGAATTCGTGCAAACATTTAATTCATGTTCAAATTTATGTTGATGATATCATCTTTGCCTCGATCGACCCCAATGAGTGTGACCGTTTTCAAATGAAATGGGTTCTAAATTTCAAATGTCAATGATGGGACAAATGTCAATTTTCTTGGGATTACAAATTTCACAAAGTCCCGGAGGCATTTTCATAAATCAATCTAAATATGCAAATGAGATTTTAAAGAAATTTGATTTGATTCTAGTGACCTCGCTGACACTCCCATGATTGAACGTACCAAACTAGATGAGGACCACTCGGGATCATGGTAGACCAAACGAAATATCGTAGTATGATTGGATCCTCGATGTACCTCACGACTAGTAGACCGACATCTTGTTCGATGTTTGCATGTGTTAGATACCGTGCTAAGCCTACTAAAAGCACCTTGAAGCGGTTAAACGGGTCTTTCGGTATCTCCAAGGAACCATCAATATGGGACTTTGGTACCAAGGACACCAAGATGTCACTAACGACCTATGCAGATCTTGATCATGCAGGATGTCAAGATACTCGTTGAAGTACGTGCGAGGTGCTCGGTTTTGGGTGATAAGCTTGTGAGTGGTCTTCAAAGAAGCAAATGAGTACTTCTATTTCCTCTACAGAGGCGGAATACATAGCCATGTCATCTTGTTGTGCTCAAATCCTATGGATGAGATCCCATTATCGACTATGGCTTTGAATTCAATAAAATCCTCTGCATCTTGTGATAATAAAAGTGCTATTGCTCTCACATGCAACAACGTACAACACTCAAGAGCAAAGCACATCGACATTCGACATCATTTCATCATCGAGCAAGTTGAAAACGGTGTGGTGGAACTTTACTTTGTGAGGACCGAATACCGGTTAGCGACATCTTCACCAAAGCTCTTCCTAGAGAACGTTTGAGTTTATTCTTCCACGACGGGTCTTAAGAGCCTACAACCGAAACACTCAAACGTCTTCAAGTGGAAGAAGAGGAGTAAAGGTTTCCTTCATCTATCCCACAGTAAATATTTTTTCAAAAACAAAATACAAAATTATAAAACCTTAAAAATCAAATAGAAAATATAAAACTTTCAAAATCCATAAAAATTTGAAAAATTCGAAAAATCTTCAAAAAATATTGTCATTTTGTCATGTTTCTCTCGATTCGATAATATCTATGGTCTTAATGTTTTCATTCAAAGAATGACACGGGACTTTAGATGTTGTTCGAATTAAAAATAAAAAATCAAAAAAAAATCAAAAAATATTTTGGGAGAAAGAGAAAAATGGTTTATTGTCATTTCAGCAAGAAACCGCTTTTCAAAGATAGAACAGAGCCATACTTTATCTTGGTTTTCAAATTTCTTGCTCGATTTTTAAACTAATCCTTACTATCTTATGAAAACTAGTTGTTTTGAAAAATAACTCGGACTCTATTTTTGATAATCATCTGGACTTAAAAGTTTGTCAAAATATCTATCTCAATCAACAACTTATGTCATTGATTGGGGAGAATGATTTCAATTAAATCAAAAGTTATTTGTCATACAATTGTTTTCAAAAGATAATCATGCATGTTTATTCAATGGAGTTTAAAGTCTTAAAATCCGATCCTTATCGAGATAAAACGCTTTCATAATCAAGTCACAATTCTCCTTAAAGATTTCAAAATCAATTTAAATCTACAGAGATCACAAATCTCAAATGATTTGATAATTGTGATCGGGAGAATTTGTGATTTAAATTGATTTAATCGATAATTCGGTAAATGGTTTTATAAGGATGTACAAGCTCTCCTTCCCACATGTGCCAAACGATTTCAAAATTTCCATGCACATGTTGAGGAGAGCATCTATCTTAAACCACAAAGATCTCAAACGTGATCAATTTATATCAATGTGCGGTTCCTCCTATATGTGCAAAACTATTTCAAACCTCAAGGCACATATTGAGGGGAGCAAGTTTATGAAAACCTCATCCTTCCCTTATATGCTTTATCTACTTGTTTTGATCGGGAAGTGATGTTGATATCTTTAGAAAATGGTAATCAAAGAAGTTAATTCTTTCTCTTGCCTCCGTGTGCGTAATCGATTTCAAACACTTGATGCACATGTTGAGGGGAGCTCTTGTTCTAAAATATCAAAACAATTCGGTACAAAATGCTTTGATAATATATCACAAGTATCCGGATTGATTTTCAAATGGTTTTCAATTGGTTCCAATGGCGATGAACAATACCAAATAGACCGACCAAATTTACTTTATGTACGGTGATATAAGGATGATAAGGTTAGGTATTTGTTCCCATGATCCGCCGAAACCGGAGGGATCTACCGAGGACAATCCACTAGAAAGTGTAGAAGTCCTTAGGTATATTGAAAAAGGAGAAAATGAGATATGGGAAGAGTGCGGATCGAGACCGAGCTAGTCTTGGAATAAACCCAACAAGGTTCTAGCTATGAAGTCTCGGTAAGCATTGAAGGGGTTGAATAATGAAAAGAATTGAATGAGAAAGGGTGAAAACAAATAGCCCTCTAATTATTCAACCTTAGGGCGAAACCGGTTCAATTCATTTGCTACCGGTGGTTACCAAGGTAACATCGGTATTGAAGACAATACGTCATGGACCCAAAGGACGCTACCGCACTTCAACTTCCCAAACCACTCAAGTTCCTCTTAAAAGGACTTGTTTCATTCTCACGGGAACCAACATTATCTATCGACTTTCTCTTAGAGATTGTTGATATTGAAAAAGGAGACCCTCTTCCTAGTCTCCGATATAGGATCCAAATATGCACAAATTGAGTCTAGAGCCACGAAATCATCAATAAATTTCATTAGGACACTTTCAATGAAGACTCTCTGTTTCACACAATATGGAAAGAGATTATATCTTGAGTCCTACGCATTATCCTTGTGGTATTGCGAGAACATCCGAGTGATATGCAAACATATTCACAATGATGATGGAAAGCCTTCGAGCCAACATCTAACAAGCTCCCGGTAGGTGGCATGTGAGATCTATTCAATAGATCAACCATGTGACAACCGAATGAAACAATGGGCCGATTCAATCTTTGAATCAATCCTGTTCGAGTTATGGATTGACGGATACCTTTGAAAACCGGTCTTTGTGCTTAAAAAACTCTTTTCTTTAGCACTTGACCGGTACGAATATTTCAAATCAAAGGTGTTTATGATTGATAATTGATTTTCATTAAAACCTTCGTTGTATTGCAAAAACAATTTCTATTGTGCGATACGATTGTTTTTCAAATCTCTTTCATCAATCGGTGAATCTCTATTCACCGGTTCACTCACTGTGTTGTCTTCTTTGAGACGTTCGGTTTGAGAACACTAGAGCACCGCGAAACCACGTCAAGGAAATTCTTAATTATACGATCACGAGCGGTACTTGTCTCGATCAACGGGAACCGTGGGCGTGTACCTCAATTCAACGAAAGTGATCAAAGACACTTTCGTGCGCTTTATTGCTAAATGTTTTATGCGGTACACCCTACGCTTGCGGTGATCGAATGATGCGGTCAATCCATAGCCGCATGCTCACTCAACACATTCATCTCAAAAGAATTCATGATTAGTGCATCAATGACTCGATATTTTCACTCCATGCCTCGCTTTCTGTGCGCCAATATCATGAATCAACGAAGCTTCCGCCACTCGATGAGAATATATCATGATCCGAATGTGAGCATGTCGGTCCGTATGTCACAACATCACATAATACCAACACCACAATGGATGAGTCGAGATTGATGTTTGCCGATGATCTCAAAAGTGGCTCAAAATTATTATCACGTGGATTGATAACGCTACACGCGTCGGGGTCAAAGGAACTTCCTTTCTTGAGCAAGTTTATAACACCCCAGGCGTGAACCTAATCGTTGTAGTGTAGTAATTAGGGTAAGCCACGGTATTGATATCGTTCTCTAGGGGAATAGGAATGCTAGTAGGAGTTACTACGCTAAGGTTAAGGTTGAGGAAGATTATTTTTATCTTTTATATTTTATGAAAATGGAAAGGTACGAATCTCGGGTATTGGATTTGGGGGTTGGTATTTCTACCGATTACTCTACTATTATCTAATTATCTAAACTAAGGTTGTGGGAGTCTATGTCTAATTAATGTGTGCTCGTATGATAGTTAAAAGATGTGTTTACTTAGTTTGTATTACTCCTTAATTATCTCCTATTGATGGTTGAGTGTCACGCCTTATTCCTAGTTGCGTTGTGTGTCTAAAGTTGTAGGGTATGCGTTTCTCCCTAACTCTTGAACTTACCAAAGGGTCTTGTCTACAAACCCACTAGAGATTATAAACTCCTACTCTAAGGTGCTCTTTGGATGGTTTAGCCTACAATTACTCGTAATTATACTCTAAGGTTCACAAAGATGAATCAAGCATTAAGTACACAACGAATGACCTATCGCATTACTAGATCATTAATCAACTAAGATAAGAAACAACCAATCAATATTCAATAATTAAGTTTCATACTTCTAAGCAAACACACAAATAAATTAGCCGGACATGGAGAACATGCAAGCATACACACAAATAATCAAAGACATAATTGAATTAATGAAGTAAAGACTTATCTTGATGTAAGATAGGGTTTAAAACCCTAAAATCTTGTACAGACACCTTAGGTTCGGTTTTAGGTTTTACTCCAAAGACTCTCCACACCAAGACCGAAAATTCGGATTCTATATATAAGATTACAATTGCGACGGCGCCACCTTATGTTTAGTGACGCCGTCGTGTCGCCGCCATTGGGGTTTCGTCTTGGCCACGTTAACCTTGCGACGGCGTCACCTTATGTCCGTGACGCCGTCCTCTTCAGCTTCGGCGTCGTGCGGATTGCATCTAGGCCGTCCGAGTAGCGACCCTACTCTTCCATAACTAGACGTCGCACTCCGAAAATACGAGTTTTGGGTTCGGATCGTCTCAATAATTTTGGGACGGCGCGTCTAATAGCACCCGACGCCGCCGCTTTATACTTTCAAAGAATCGTGAGTGTCTAGATTTTGACTTTGGCCATTTTCTTCATATATTCGCCTTTTCATCCAAATAAGTGCCATTCCAGCATTTTGCCTTCACGAGACCTAAAAAGTGAAAAGGAACGATATTAAGCAATAACGGATACAAAAGTGATCAAATAAGGACTTAAACGACCCCTCAAAATGGTACCTTTTAAAACCTTATCATGGATCAGTAAAAGACCTCCACTTGGATTAACCAAACATGCAATAAGAAGAATAATTGACTACGAGCTTCGGAGCAAAGTACTACATCAAGAATGCAAGAACAATCTTTTAATATAATATCTGCTTTGTATTCAATGTATTTTAATGTGTGTTTGAGGTGACCTCCTTGGGGAGATTGTTAGGATTTAGTAAATCCAGTTATTAAAGAGTCGGTCACCTCAAGTATATGTAATCATTAGAAAGCTCGTAGTCGTAGATTATTATAATTTAAGTAGTATTTAGTTTAAGTAACACCGTGGAGGACGGACGGGTCTTACCCATCTGTATGCACGATCCACAAATTCGATAGGTGGCGATTTATGTAATGACTATAAATACTCTCTACCTCCCAAGGTAGAGAGTTGGGAGCTCATAATAAGATTTTCTTTCTCTCACTAAAGTTCCCTAAACCTCTAACTTTCTCTTTCTAGAATCATATTGAACGCTTATTTGATCTTATGGTTTAGTGTGTTTATGAAATCCAATATGTTACATATTCTCTCTTTGGGCATTCGGGTACTTCGGGTTGTTGAGCTTCATACACTTTCTTCAGGGGGAGAGAAAAGTATACATCGGTGTTATTCTTTGGCTATTGGACTTAATCTGCTACTTCGATGGTATATGTTTTTTGTCTTTGGGTATATGTGTATTCGGGTTCATGCTCTAGTCTAAGAGATTGACTGCATCAATTCAACTACTCAGGGGAAGTGGTCTCTTGACACCTTTTGGAATGGATTGCTTCAGACGTCAGTAGAAAAGAAATATGAGAAGATTGTTTTATGTGTGGGATGATACGTTCTTCTTTGTTCTATTGGATGATATAACCCGAACGGAGACTTACGATGATCATTCTTATATGGGCAACAAGATCGTTGATATGGTGTGCTTCTTTGTGCATCCGCCAAGGCAAGCTTGAAAGAAAGCTTAGAATCGCTCAATAAGAAGATTTATGGTTTGGGGAAGTCGCCAAAGTCTCACTTTCAGATGGTTCAATTTCTCTCTATTCAGGAGCCTTGGAAGCTTTGGTGGTGAATGTTTAAGAGATGATGACTTCTATCTTCTACAACGAGGTTGCTCGATATCCTTATCTCGGTACTCGTATCAACATCTTCTTATACTATATCATCTACTCTATCTTTGTATATATTTTTCAAAAACAAAATACAAAAATATAAAACCAGCAAAACAAAATAGAAAAATATAAAACCAACAAAAACCCTTAAAAATCAAAAAATTTGAAAAAGACCAAAAATATGTTTTCTCAAGACATGTCTTCTGGTCACGATAACATCTGCGGTCTTAGAAATGTCATTCAACAATGGCACGGGACCATAGATGAAGTTCGAGCAGGAGGTGCAAATATTCTTTTTCCAAAACATGTCAAAAATTAAGGCTTATAGTCATTTCAGTCTATAACCTGGTTTATAGGAAAGAACAGAGCCATGCTTTATCTAATTTTTCAAATCTCATGTTCTGATTCTAAAAACAAATGTTTGTCACAAAAAGGACAAATGTTTCCCTCACAAATATTTTTCCTTCTATAAATTCTTCTGAAAAATATTTGTTATCTAAATGAAAACTAATAAAAATAACTCAGACTCAATTTTTTAAAATCATCTGAACTTGACATTTGTCAAAACCTCTATCTCTCAATCAACAACCTATGTCATTGATTGAGGGGGAGAATGATTTCATTTAAATTAAAAGGTTATTTGTCATACAATTGGTTCAGACCAAGGTTTATGTGATGTTTTCAAAATATATTCAAGCATGTTTAATCTTTGGAGTTTAAAGTCTCAGATTTGATCCTTATCGGTTAAATGTTTTCACACGTAAGTCACTATTCTCCTTAAAAGCTTTCAAAATCAATTTAAATCTACAGAGATCACAAATCTCAAATGATTTCAAAATTGTGATCGGGGGAGAATTTGTGATTTAAATTGGATTTAAACTGATAATTCGATAAATGGTTTTAATAAGTGTTTATCAAGCTCTTCTCCCTTCATGTGCCAAACGATTTCAAGTGCCAAAACATTTCAAATTTTCCATGCACATGTTAAGGGAGAGCATCTATATCAAACCAAAAAGGACTAAAACGTGATTGATTTGTTTCAATGTGCAGGTTTTCCCTTATATGTGCAAAACACTTTTGAATCTTGATGCACATATTGAGGGGGAGCAACTTTTTGAAAACCACATCCTTTCCAAAATATCCGTAATAAAGTATGAAAATACCAATTTTGATCGTGAAAGTGATGTTGATATCTTTTAGAAAATGGTAATCAAAGAAGAATCCTTCCTCTTGCCTCCGTGTGCCAAAACGATTTCAAATACACGATGCACATGTTGAGGGGAGCTCTTTTCTAAAAATCAAAACAATTCGGTACAAAATGCTTTGATAATATATCACAAGTATCCGGATTGATTTTCAAATGGTTTTCAATTGGTTCCAACGGCTGATAATAATACCAAAAAGACCGACCAAATTTACGTTATGTATGGTGATATAACGATAGTTAGGTTATGTATTCGTTCCCAAGATCCAGCCAGAACCGGAGGGATCTACCCAGGGACAATCCACTAGATAGTGTAGAAGTCCTTAGGTATAATGAAAAAAAGGAGAAAAGTGAGATATGGGAAGAGTGCGGTGAGATAAAGCTAGAATGGAATAAACCCAACAAGGTTCTAGTTATGAAGTCTCGGTAAGCTTGAAGGGTTGAAGAATGAAAAAGAAATGAATGTGAAAAGGGTGAAAAGAAATAGCCTCCATTATTTCAACCTTAGGCGTAAACCGGGTTTAATACATATGCTCTTGGTGATTACTAAGGTAACACCGGTATTGAAGACAAGACATCATGGACCCGATGGCGACCGCACTACAACTTCCCAAGCCACTCAAGTTCCTCTTAAAAGGACTTGTTTCATTCTCACTGGGGAACCTACA
This sequence comes from Chrysanthemum lavandulifolium, assembly GCA_022545495.1. Lineage (NCBI taxonomy): Eukaryota > Viridiplantae > Streptophyta > Magnoliopsida > Asterales > Asteraceae > Chrysanthemum > Chrysanthemum lavandulifolium. The sequence continues at coordinate 159,012,519 of CM040246.1, forward strand.
TTATCTATCGACTTTCTCTTAGAGATTGTTGATATTGAAGAAGGAGACCCGCTCCCTAGTCTCCGGCATAGGAACCAAATGTGCACAATTGAGTTTAGAGCCACGAGATCATCAATAAATCTCATTAAGGAAACAATCAATGAAGACTCTCTGTTTCACACAATGTGGAAAGAGAGAATATATCTTATGAGTCCTACGCACTATCCTTGTGGTATTGCCAAAACATCTGAGTGATATGCAAACATATTCACAATGAAGATGGAAAGCCTTCTAGAGCCAACATCAAACAAGCTCTTGGTAGGTGGCATGTGAGATCTATTCATTAGATCAACCATGTGACAATTGAACAGAAACAATGAGGCGATTCAAAATTATGAACCAATCGTGGTTTAGGTTATAGATTGACGGATGCCTTTGAAAAACCGGTCGTTGTGCCTAAAATTCTTTTCTCCAGCACATCGATGGCGTATCATTTTTTTTTCAAAATTAAAAGGTGTTTATGATTGATAATTGATTTTCCATAAAACCTTCGTTGTATTGCAAAACACTTTATTGAGCAAGACACGATTGTTTTCAAATCTCTTTCATCAATCTGTGAATCTCAAATTCATTGGTTCACTCACTCCGTGTTGTCTTCTTTGAGACGTTCGGTTTGAGAACATGACTAGAGCATTGCGAAACCACGTCAAGGAGATTCTTGAATTATACCGATCATAGGCGATGCTTGTACTTGATCAATGGGAACCGTGGGTTGTGTACCTCAATTCAACGAAGTGATCAAAGACACTCCGTGTGTTTTATTGCTAACTGTTGTCTGCGGTACATTTGGACGGTTCGGTGATCGAATTGAGAAGTCAATCCAAAGCCGCATGCTCACAAAGATCCACACTTAATTGAAGAAATCATGACTAGTGCATATCTACATAACACGGCTCGATATTTTCATACTATGCTTCGCTCTGACTACGCAAATATCATGAACCAAAGAAGCTTCCGCTACTTTGATGGAAAGATGTCATGATCCTGAAAGTGTGAGCATGTCGGTTCGAAAGTCACAACATCACATGAAAGCAACACAACAAAGGGTGATCTAGAGATTTAATGTGGCTGATGATCTCAATGAAAGCTCGAAGATTATCAAAGATGTGGATCAGTTAAAGGACTCCACTAAAAGAACAAATATATGCGGACTTTGAAGAATCGCAACTAAAGCACAAAGATTGCGGAACTTGAAGAATTGAAGTCTACGAGCTCAGAACTAAAGACAAAGATAGAATGCTAGGATGAAAAATGTATTTCATGGGGTGACCTCCCTTAGGAGGAGATTGTTAGGAATTGGAAATTCCATGTGAAAGTGACGGTCACCCCAATTATGGTCTAGCATATGTTAGCTCGTAGACTTTTAGTTATTTACGTTATTTAGTAGTTTATTAGTTTGTTTGTAGCGTAGATTAGTTTAGTGTATCACCGTGGAGGAAGGACGGGTCTTTACCCACTGTATGCCTGATCCACAGCCCGTCAGGAGGGCGTATTGTTTGTAAGTATAAATACCCCTTCCATCCTTGGAAGGGGTGGTGCTTCTTAATCTAACCTTTCATTTTTTGTTAAGCAACTCTCTAACAAGAACACCCATCTCTTATCTTTCTCTCTCTAAACCATGGCATACTTGATTCATCACCAACCAAGGCCACCCGAATCATCTATAACACAATATAGATTATCCAACAGTCCGGAAAGTGACTAGCCTCAGGGCGCGCGGTCTATTTGCATCATTTTCCCAAGCTTATATTGCATCCTTACCATCGCCATGACTAAGGCACTTAGCAAAAAATCTTCAACCAATGGCTCATCCAAAAGAAAAGGTCATATGATTCGTGAGATTTCATCCACCGAATCATTTCCCGTAAGAAATAACAATGCTAGAATCCCATCTCAACAAACCCATTCAACAATTGCTAAGAGAACCGCAAGAATTAGCATCAAACCTTTTGGGCTAGAAAAAGGGTCATCTAGCTCAAAACCAAACATAGTTAGTTCTAGCAAACCGTCTAAGCCCTCATTCCTAGAACATGGATTACACTCATTCAACAAGCCCCTTTCTCACCCAAATCTCTATTCATTAGAGCATTCACCACCGAGAACCTCCAACTCACCAACCTTCTCATTAAATAGGGAACCACCTATAACACCGACCAGTCCATCATTGGAAACAAGGAACCACCAAGGAATTGATCATATGGAGGAATCTCCATTATCACCACCCTCATTTTGCGTAGAACCTCACCATACATCTATTAATGAAACCCCACCATCATTCGTAGAGCCTCCTCAAAACATCCATTTTCCTCCGGTTCCCAATCAAGACAATAATTGCTCAAATTGTCTAAACACCTAAGGACTTATTCAAGAAGTACGAAATGAGTTGCATTTCATGTTTAATCATCTTCTTGAAAGATTGGACCAATCAACAAGCCTACTCATCCTTAGACTCAAGCACATTGTTGCGTTTTAAGTTTTAGTAACTTATTAGTATAATATGTATGGCTAGATCATTCTCTTAGTTTTAGAGATTTGTTGATTATCTCTTTGTTTTATTGAATGATAACTTATTTTCCATATTTCTTTGAGTATATAACATATATCACTATCATATTAGCCTTGTTTGGTATATCACCATTCTTGAAAATCATCACCGACAGACGGATCCTGAAATTGCCTAGACGGATCCCACGGAGGAGGGAACCGTGGGATCCGTGCAATGAAGGCAATTTTTCTACTAACTTGAGTCTTATTTACAGGAAATTATGCACTATACTCTTGTTTTCTAACCTTTCTTTTGTAGATTTACAAAATACACATGAAGACCTTGACACCCTAAGCTAGGGGGAGCTTTGTGTCAAACCATACATTGCAAAACCATTTGCAACATAGTCCTTAGTTGGATTACACTTCATGACACCCCATTTCAAAGTTGCAATCTTCAAGGGGGAGCATTTTCGTCACAAGGACGAAACCATTTGCAAACAAAATTGCAAAACATTAGCTTATTAGTTTTTTTAATTGCTTGACGCTCTCATAAAGGGATGGACTTGTCAAGGGGGAGTTAAGACGAGAACTATTCCCGTCACTTGCTCTCTTTACATTTTTCTCTTTACATGTTTTCTTAAAACAATGTGTTAGTTTCTTTTCGATGCTCTTTTGTTTCGACAAAAGGGGAGAAGAGAGTAAAACTCTAATTCAAACTTTTACAATTTTAGTTTTCCTTAAAATAATTTTATGTTTTGTCATCAACAAAAGGGGAGATTGTTAATACAAATAAGCCGTAAAACGTTTATTTATATTTTACGATATTCTAATGTTTTGTCGATAACAAGCGTAAAATCATTTTAACGAAACAAATAAAATACGTAAATGGTTTGAGCAAATAGTTTTCTAACACACTTACGTTTTCACATAAAACAAGTATAAGTGATTTTATGATTTAGTAAAACATATGTACAACAACTACATATTGGGCAAATATATACATAACTAGTATATATTATAATGGGTAAAAACTACAACCCATGGAACATATTCATAACCCATGGTATTGACCCATACCCATTTGACTAGATGCATTCTACCCATTAGGTACATTGTATCTAAAGAAATACCCATGGATCAACCCATAACCCATGACCCATGACCCACAACCAAAATACCCATGGGCAAAGAGGAGCGTCCCACGGATCCTTAGCATTACACTAGACGGATCCCTCGAGGGTGGGGTCCGTGGGATCCGTGGAACAGTAAGTGTTTCTCCTCTATAAATAGTGAGCCATTTCTTCCTTTTGGCTTGCTACTCTCACACATACTTTCCCCAAGTATTGTAACTCTCTAACCATTGATCCTAAGGGATCTTTCTATGTAGTTTGTCTTTTGTCTTTGTGTGATTCTCTAGGTTCCTCTTAAAGGCGAGATCACCACTTCTTGAAGTTGAGCAAGCTCAAGTCCATGAGTTGCCATGCTTCGTCATCATCAAGACTACTGAGGTTCTCTTGTTGATAGTTCTTTCTTCCTCCATAGAAGTGTTGTGTCGAAGGCATTTGTGAAGGATGCCGAAAGAGTCAAGATGAAAACATTAGTGAAAGGTGCTTAAACGTCCGTGTCAAAAGCATTAGTAAAGAATGCTAAAGGTGTCAAGACGAAGGCATTAGTGAAAGGTGCCAAGCATTTGTGTCAAGGGCATTGGTGAAAGATGTCTAGGAATCAAATCAAGTGGCATTAGTGAAGAATGCCAAGGTTGTATAATCGATGAGGTGCATCGTTATACAAATAGTGATAGCTTGTTTCCAAGGATGTTGATATCCTTGATGGTGTTGTAATAAAGAGTAGGTCTCCTTTGGGATTAGGTGTTGTGTAGTGTTGGGTAGTAGTTCCTCCATTGTAATGGAACTCGGTACTTAGCCTAGTACCAGATAAAGGGTAGGCGACTTTGTGGTAGGTGTGGTTCACCTTGGTGAAAAGAACCCGGTGGTTAGCCTAGTACCGGAAAAAGAGTAGGCGACGTTGTGAAGGCTTCTCCGCCATAAGGATTTGGTGTCGTGTAGTGATTACGAACTCTCGAGTAGGTGACTCGGGGAGTAGAGTAGGGCAAGGATGGTGTCCTTGTAGCCGAACCACTATAAATACTTGTGTCGAGGTTATGTTCTTCTTACTCTTTATCTTTCATTACATACTTTATATCTCTATCTATCAACGTCCAACATACACATCTAAATAGATTGACATAAGTCGATCTAAATATTTTAAACAAAGTTTTAACTAGTAAAACTATTCACCCCCCCCTTCTATTTTTCCACAAGGTTTATAAAAGGAGCTGTGTTCTAGCCAATATTTACTAGTTAAGCATTGTAGGGTTCGAAAGTATGTTAAAGTGAAAGATGCAAATGAAAAGACAATGACAAACACATTATAAAAAACAAACGAGATAAACTAAGACATTAGTAATATTTCATTTCAATGCTAAGAGCGATACAAAGGATTGGATATATGATACAAATGTAGATTAACAACACAAAGTATATGTCTCCATGAGAAAACTTGATCATGGAATACACGAGAGCGATGAGTGTCAAGACGATGATAACGAAGGCGATATAAACCACGATGATGAAATTCTTCCTTGGTTTTGATTTGAGATGAAATGAGAGGGAAGATGAAGTTTGAATAAGAGATATTTTTTGAAAGTGGAAGATTTGAAAAAAAATAGGGTTTGATGGTTGTGAGACGAGAGGGATAGGTTTTAAGGGGAAGGAGGAATTTTTGAGATTTGTGTTTAGTTTTATTATTAGAAAGGTTTGATATTTTAGGTTAGGATAACACATATTTATATACCTAGATATTAGCCGGAAGGGAAACACGTATGAGGGGAAGGTTTCCTAAAGATGCCACATATATTACTAAAGCATGTGATAAAACTGGAAGAGTAAAAATATAACCATATAGATTTCTATGCAAGCATACTTATTCTAAGCTAATGTTATTTAGAGATAGTTTTAAGAAAGTCATACCTCTAATGCAATTATGAGTTTCATTTTCTTTTGACAAGAAAAATGTCAATAGGCAACTTCGGTTCCTTCGTGATCTAGATGGTAATTAAGATAGTTTCTTAGGAAAGGTAATCTTGTTACCAAGGAATTCCTATGGCTTGATTAAAATGAGATTTAACTAAGCCAAATGACAAGAAATGTTAGTGCAATTTAGTAAGGTAAAATAAGAAATAAAAATATAATGTTGTCATCCAATCAACATCCTACAAAAGTGTTTTTAAGAAATGGTGTTCGTTTTTGTAAAAGACCTTCTTTGAAGCTTTGGTACCTATTGTGGATAACTAGAAGGGGGTTGAATAGTTTTACCGATTAAAACTTCGTTTTAAACTATTTAGATAGAATTATGTCAATCTATTTAAATGTGTGTGTTGGATGTTGATAGATAAACATATAAATAAGTAAAGCAAAGATAAAGAGTAAGAAGCAAAAAACCACAACGCGAGTATTTATAGTGGTTCGGCTACAAGGAAACCTTCCCTGCCCTACTCCACTCCCCGAGTCACCTATTCGAGAGTTCGTAATCACTACACAACACAAAATCCTTGTGGCGTAGAAGCCTTCACAACGTCGCCTACTCTTTATCCGGTACAAGACTAGACATCGGCATCTTCCACGAGGTAGAACCAAACCTATCACAACGTCGCCTACACTTTATGCGATACAAGGCTAGATACCGAGTTCCATTACAAAGGAGGAACTACCACCCAACACTACACAACACCGATCCCAAAGGAGATCCACTCCTTATAACAACATCAGAAAGGATATCAATATCCTTTGACCCAATACTAATCTATCTCGTACATCGACATACCATATCGAATGTACACCCTAGGCACCTTTCACTAATGCCTTTGACACGACTCCTAGGCACCCTTCACTAATGCCTTCAACACGGACTTTCGGCACCCTTCACTAATGCCTTTGACATGGATCCTTGGCACCTTTCACTAATGCCTTCGACTTGATCCTTTAGACACCTTTCACCTATGTCTTCGACACAACACTTCTAATGAGAGAAGAAAGAACTATCAACAAGATAACATCAGTAGTCTTGATAATGACAAAGTTTGGCAACCCATGGACTTGAGCTTGCTTGACTTCAAGAGGTGGTGATCTCGCCTTTAAGAGGAATCTAGAGAATTACACAAACACAAAACTACATAGAAAGATCCTTTGGATCTGAGATTAGAGAGTTTACAACACTAAGAGAGAATGTGTGTGAAAGGGGGTGAGATATAATGAAGAAATGGCTCACTATTTATAGAGGAAAAAATACTACTGTTCCATGGATCCCACAGATCCCTTGCTTGAGGGACCCGTCTAGTGTAATTCTGGGGATCCATAGGACGCTCCCCCTAAATGGGTTATGGGTCATGGATCATGGGTCATGGGTTATGGACTTTGGATCATGGGTACCCAAATAGATACAATGTGTTAATACAAATAAGCCGTAAAAACGTTTATTTATATTTTACGATCTTCTAATGTTTTGTCGATAACAAAAGTAAAATCATTTTAACGAAACAAATAAAATACGTAAACTGTTTGAGCCAATAGTTTTCTAACACACTTACGTTTTCACATAAAACACTAAAACAAGTATAAGTGATTTTATGATTTAGTAATACATATGTACAATAACTAGTGTTTACATATTGGGCAAATATATAATTAACTAGTATATACTAAAATGGGTAAAAACTAACAAATGGTATTGACCCCCATGGTATTATCCAAACCACTTGACTAGGTACATTGAACTCATAAGATACATTGTATCTAATAAGTAACCCATGGATCAACCCATAACCCATGACCCATGACCCATAACCAAAATACCCATGGGTAAAGAGGAGCGTCACACGGATCCCTAGCTTTACGGTAGCCGGATCCCTTGTGGGAGGGATCCGTGGGATCCGGGGAATAGTAAGCTTTCTCCTCTATAAATAGTGAGCCATTTCTTCCTTTTGGCTCACAACTTTCACACATACTTTCTCCAAGTATTGTACCTCTCTAACCACTGATCCTAAGGGATCCTTCTATGTAGTTTGTCTTTTGTTTTTGTGTGATTCTCTAGGTTCCTCTTAAAGGCAAGATCGCCACTTCTTGAAGTCGAGCAAGCTCAAGTCCATGAGTTTCCATGCTTCGTCATCACCAAGACAACTGAGGTTCTTTTGTTGATAGTTCTTTCTTCCTCCGTAGACATGTTGTGTTGAAGACATTAGTGAAGGATGCCGAAAGAGTCAAGACGAAAGCATTAGTGAAAGGTGCTTAACGTCCGTATCAAAAGCATTAGTGACGAATGCTAAAGGTCTCAAGACGAAGGCATTAGTGAAAGGTGCCAAGCATTGTGTCAAAGGCATTAGTGTAGGATGCCTAGGAATCAAATCAAATGGCATTAGGGAAGAATGCCTAGGTCGTATAATTGATGAGGTACATCGTTATACATATAGTATGTGTTTATTTCCATGGATGGTGATATCCTTGGTGGTGTTGTAATAAGGAGTGGATCTCCTTGAGATTAGGTGTTGTGTTGTGTAATTTATAGGATTTCACAACACATCAAACCAATAACATATGGGGCGTTTACTAATTGAGAAGATTTCTCTTCTTCAGAAGATAAAGCGCACTGAAGCGTACCCTTTTCTTTTCTTTTGGCTACGAGGCTTGAACTGTTGTGTTCAAACGTCATAAGAAGATTTCTCTTCTTCGAAAGATAAAGCACACTGAAACATACACTTTTCTTTTCTTTAGAGAACGAGGCTTGAATTGTTGTGTTCAAACGTCATAATCTCTCTCTTTTCATCATCTTTTGGCAAAACTTGTAATAACCCCATTATCATTCAGTAGGCTCTTTGTTGTGACAACTGATGGAGAAAACCCAATATGATGAATTTGACCCTGAAGTAAACTAACCCGAACTCGTGACTTAAACTTGCACATATGTAACAAAGAGCGGTGTCGAGACTTCATCCTCTATTGAATCTCTAAGTACTCTATACTCTTCATCCAACCAACCATCAAGTATAAGACGTACATCACCTCTTTGAAAATCCACAATTGAATGTGACACTGAGCACTACAACATAACTCCTTAAAGTGATAGTTATTTTGTGGTGGTAATAGCCCAATTCCCCAATTGGTAAAAGAAAAGGAAAAAATCACCCAATAATAACTAGATTTCCAAGTCTTCGTTTTTTATAATAAGCTCGAACAAGGATCTTGAAGAATCTTCATCCAACCATCCCCGATACCATCAGATACTAAGTACACTCGCCCGTGATATTTCACTTCAACCTCAAATAAATAATAGTGAATTAACCCCGTTGTCACAATTTCTGGTTAAAAGCTCAAATCTAGCCTCTTTTGACGTTTTAAGTGAACTATGATAATGGGTTTCATCCCGACCATGGTTAAAAGCACATAACCCCGTAAAACCATGTAATAACCAAACTGCCATGACAAATATCCAAACACACATCCAATTCATGAAGTACACCCTTTTATCCATTCATCGAAGTAGAAACCGTAGAACCAGCATCAAATAAGATCCCGAAATACACTTTCCTTTCTCCAGATGGTTCCATCATTACAGATTTTACAATTCTATGGTTTAAACCGAGAAATAGTTTCTTCAGGGGATTTTACAAAACCAAGAATAAACCGCAAGATAGATCCGTAAATGCACTTAATAATTACGTGGTGTTTCCATTGTCACGGATTTTACAAATCTATGATTTAAACAGAAATAGTTACTTTCGGGATTTTACAAAATCAAGACTAAACCGTAAACAATGTTAGTTTGAGCGTGTTATGACAACTTTGGTTTCGGTGAATATCTATTTTGTGGAAAACTAGAAGGGGGGGTTGAATAGTTTTGCCGATTTTACGTTAGTTTCAAAAACTTTTAGATTCGTTAATATGTGAGATCTTATGGATGTAGAGAAAGTATAGATCTAATGATAAAGCAAGTAAATAAAGTAAAGCGAAGGGAAAGAAAAGACACAACCGATGTATAGTGGTTCGGCTACAAGGACACCTTCCTTGCCCTACTCCACTCCCCGAGTCACCTACTCGAGAGTTCAAGCACTATGTCAACAAACTCCTTCACTTGGCGGAGAAGCCTTCACAACGTTGCTTACACTTTTCCGGTACAAAGCTAGATACCGAGTCCGTAACACGGTGGACCAAACCAACACGACTATTACACAACAAATATGTGAAATATCAAATACAAGATCTTCGCTACTGAAATCTTGCGGGTGACAAATCAATCAAGGACCCTTGCTTGGATGACTTGTAGAATGCTCGTGATCTCGCCTTAGAGAAGGACCTATATGAGGATCACAATAGAAAGAAAGAAGAACAACTCTCTAGATCAAGTGATCTATATGTTAGAAGAGAATGAGAGTGTATGAGAGATTTAGTAAGAAGAGGGTGAGTTAGAATGAAGAAATGGCTCTCTATTTATAGGCAAAATCTTCACTGTTCCCCGGATCCCACGGATCCCTTCCACTTGGGATCCGTCTAGTGTAATCCTAGGGATCCGTGGAACTCCTCTTTGCCCATGGGTTTTTGGTTATGGGTCATGGGTTATGGGTTGGTCCATGGGTTTTCTTTAGATTCAATGTATCTAAGTATACATTGTATCTAGTCTACTTGGGTATGGGTTAAGATCCATGGGTTATGGTCCATGGGTTATGGTTTTTACCCATCCTAATAAACTATTACAACAAATGCTTAATTACTACATTTTGTATTTAAATGGCTATATGTAAATGCTTTACAAAAATAACATGTATCCTTATAATTAAACTTAAGATAACATTATATTTCTTATCAACAAAACACAAAGAGATCGCAAAATATTAATAAACATTTTTACGGTTTATTTGTATTAACAATCTTCCCCTTTTTTTTGATGACAAAACATAATGTTATGATGAGTAAAACTTAAGAATAGATGTAAGTTTTGAAAGCCCCTAAGTTTTACTTCTTCTCCCCCTTTTTGTCGAAACAAAAAGTTAACCCTTGGAAGAAATAAACAAAAAAGTGTGGAAAAAGTAGTCCACGTATTTCTTACTCCCCCTTGACGGTAGCTCCCCTAGCTTGGGGCGTCAAGTGAAGAAAAATAAAAATCCTACAAAAAGAAAGGTTAGTAACATGCTTAAATAATCTTGTGATTGCCGAGAATCAAGATTGGGAGCCAAGGTATGTAAACAAGGCCTTGTAATAAAACAACAAATTGTAGTGGTATTTATGCCACTTACAAGCATGTAAAAATAAGAACAAGACTTGTTCTTGAAAATGACTTCAAAAGAAAAAATACTAAAAGTAGAAAATAGTAGTAGTGATTCCTTCCATGCTTGCATAAGGTTATGGATGGAGGTTTTGATGAGTGATGGTATTGATGCGATCAAGGATGAGGTTGAGTATGAAACGCATTTCTTCCCTAACTTCTATTGCGATTTCCCTAGTGGATTGGCAATGTTCACAATGTAAATGATGTGGGTAATGAGTGCGGAAGTTTTCGGGTTGTTTTGATTTGAGTTATGCGGAAGATGTGGTGGAAAAATAGGAAAATATGGATCAACATCCGGAATGTTTGTAAATGGTGGTGGAAAAGAACCTAGATGTTCTTGTAATGTGATGGGAGCTAATGGTGGTGATGTTTCAAGATCTTGAAAAATAGTATTTGGAGATGTGGGGGTGTTGAAAGACTATTTCTTTTTGTTTAGGTTGTTTAGATCTTGTTGGAGTCTTAAGGAGTTCCAAAAGAGTGACTTTAGGTGGTGATGAAGTTGGTGTACTTATTGGTGATGAGGGGGTTGCTATAATGTAAGCATCTTGTGGTGAGTTATTTGTTGAGGATGAACCATTTGAGGTTGGTTTTGCTAAACAACAAGATCGGATACTAATCCGTGCGGATCCTAGAGTTTGATTGTGGTATTTTGGATGGTGGTAGTACAAAGGTTTGGGTATCATGAAGATGATTGTTTGTACTAGGTGATTCATCTAAAGGGTTTTTGGATGACATGGTGTATTGTGTTTGTGAGGATGAGATGGATTATGCAAGCATTTTGGGAGTTCTATATATAGAAAAACAAAGCATTGTAATGAATGCTTGACCCAAAATGTGGATTAAAATCTAATGATTAGATATGAATTCAAGGCATGTGATCATGAGAACACAAGCATTAAAAGCATACTCCCAAAATGAAACAAATGTGGATTTTTCATCCAAAGTGAAAAAATAGAAGGTAAAATAGCTTATGTTCACGGATCCCACGGATCCTTCCTTGAGGATCCGTCCGGCATGAAGGTGGGATCCGTGGGTCCAGTGATTCGAGCAGACAAAATTTTCCTTTTGGAAACATTTTTGCCTAGTGTGTGCCTATTGCAAACTATTTGAAGTTGCGGTTATCTCGACCCCTAAAAAAAGAATAGAAAATAAACTAGAAGTAGAAAAATATCCTATTGAGATAACCCAAAAACACATATTTAGTACATGAGTACGTAATTTTGTGTTATCAATGCTCCTAATTCATTGTTGCTTAAATGAATGTACCCGAAAACACATATTAGTTATGTGTCCCCTTTAGCATTCAAAAGACATGAGATGCAATGAAAGCGGGTTTTACTTTGTATTAATAATGAAAAGCGATTTGTCCTAGGCGTGAGAAATTGCTTTTGTGAAATTGATCTGGGAAGGTATCATCCTTTTAGAAAACATTTTGAAAAGAGGTTTTCTTTGAAAATGTGTATATAAAAAAAATAAGAAAGCTATAAGTGGAAAACTTATCTTGGGTTTTGAAAATTCCGTATTGTTTGTGAGTTGTGCGTGAAATAGAGATCCTAGACTCGAGAAGAAGAAGGCTAGTGTTTACATACCTTGTAGAGTCAAATAAGTTCTGACGTTTGTTCCATTAGACCAAGACCAAGGCAAGTAGGTTGAATTGTTCCCGCTTCAACGGTTTGGTGAGGACGTCGGCTATGTTGTCTTCGGATGCTACCTTCTCAATAGAGATGTTCCCCTTTTGAACATTGTCTCTTAAGAAGTGATGACGAATCTCTATATGCTTTGTGCGAGAATGCAATACCGGATTCTTGCTTAAGTCGATGGCACCTTTGTTGTCACATAGGATGGCTATGTCGCTTAGATGAATGTCGTAGTCTACTAACGCTTGTTTCATCCATAGTGCTTGTTGGCATGCTTTGCTTGCGTGAGACGTACTCGGCTTGGTTGTTGATATTGCTAGTGCCGTTTGTTTCTTAGAAAACCAAGATGTTAAACAACATCCCATGAAAGTACATACCCACTTGTACTTTTCTATCAACGTAATCACCTCCATGGTCGAATCTGCATATACAATTGTTTCTACTCCCGTGCCCTTAGGATACCATAATCCTAATTGTGTTGTACCATTAATGTATCTAAATATCCTTTTTACGGCTTCTAGGTGTGATGTTTTAAGGTCTTCTTGAAACCTAGCACATAAGCAAACACTAAACATGATATCCGGCCTACTTGCCGTGAGGTAGAGAAGACTACCTATCATGCCACGATATTTAGTATTATCTACGGATTCGCCGTCTTCATCTTTTGTGAGTTTGGTGTCGGATGACATTGGTGTTCTAATTGGTTTCGACTCTTCTAGACCGAATTTCTTTAACATCTCCTTTATGTATTTAGATTGATTAAAGAAGATACCATCTTCTATTGTTTGATTTGTAGACCAAGAAAGAAACTAAGTTCTCCCATCATACTCATCTTGAACTCGTCATGCATGATTTTGGAGAAATCATCACACATGTCTTGACAAGTGGATCCGAATATAATATCATCTACATATATTTGCACTATGATTATATGTGACTCTTTTTTCTTAGTAAAAAGTGTGTTGTCAACTAACCCCATGGTATAGTTATGTTTAACTAAAAAAGGACTTGAGTCTATCATACCGTGCTTTTGGAGCTTGTTTAAGACCTTAAAGGGCTTTCTTTAATTTTTACATGTTTATGACTTTCATCGATTTAAAGGTTCTTCTTCTTCTTCATTTATCTTTTCTTTATTACTATAGCTTCACTTTCTATAATCTCGTCATCGACAAGAGGTGGAGAGGGTTTGGGTGGACTTTCATCAAATTTTATATTTAATGACTCTTCTACCTTCATTGTTTCTTTGTTTAATATGACGTAAGCTTTGCTATTTGGCGAGTAACCTAGAAAGATACCTTCGGTTGATTTAGGATCAAATTTTGTAAGGTAATCTTTAGTGTTAAGAATAAAACATTTGCTTCCAAAGACTCTAAAGTGATTTAACGTAGGCTTTTTGCCTCGGAGTAACTCATATGGAGTTTTACCTAAGATTGGTCTAATTAAGACTCGATTGAGTATGTACGTTGAAGTATCAACGACATTACACCAAAACTTTTGAGGTATGGATTGTTCATTAAGCATGGTTCGACTCATTTCTTGTAGGGTTCTATTCTTTCTTTCTACTACCCCATTCGATTGTGGAGTGCGTGGGCCGAGAAGTTGTGAGTAATACCATTAGCGTCACAAAGGCTCCAAATTGCACTTCATTATCGAATTCCTACCATGATCCGTCCTAATGGACACTATAGGACTTCTAGTTGTCTTTGGATCTTTTGCTTAATATTTCAAAATAATTAAAGGTTTCGTTTTGTTCTTTAAAAATTTTGTCCATGTATACCTAGAGTAGTCATCCACTATGACCAAAGTGTAGTAGTTGCCTCCATAACTTTGGATAGCGGATGGACCAAATAAATCCATATGTAGTAATTCTAGACACCTAGTTGTAGACACCATGTTTTTAGCTTTATGACTAGAATGAGCTTGTTTTCCTACATTACAAGCATCACAAAATGATGTTCATATTTTAACTTAGGTAGATCTCTTACTAGATCTTTGGATGATAGCGATTGAAGAAGTCGCATGTTGGCGTGACCCAATCTTGATGCCATAAGGTCAAGTATCATCCATAGAGGTAAGACATAGTTTGTCTTTAGGTTCATTACCGATTTTAATGACATAGACTCCATGTTTCCTAATTCCTCTTCCTATGGTTATGCCATTTTAAGTATCTTACTACGGTTTGGTAAAAGTACATTGCACTTTTATCACATATTTGTCCTATACTTAAGAGGTTAAAGTTTAGGTTTTCTCGTGACACACATCGTTAATGGTTAGAGATTTGTTAGAAATCGTACCTTTACCGATGATTCTACTTTGCTATTTCCAAACACCACATTACCTCCATTTACGGATTCATATGTGGAGAATAGATCCCTATTGCCGGTCATGTGCCTCGTGCACCCGCTATCCTTGACCCATTCATCGGGGTCTAGGTCGACCTTTAAGCACACCTAAAACAATAATAAACTCAAAAGTTTGGTCCCCATTTGTTCATGGGTCCATTAGTGTTAAACATTCCATTCATGTTAGACATGTATGGATAAGATGAGTATGCATTCCATGGAGCAAAGTTTTGAAAAGGAAAACCGCTTTGCATATTTGGGTTCCATCCCATTTGATGGTTACTTCTTGGATAAACGTTATTAGGTCTCCTAGATGGATTATGTTTTGAAAAAGATGGAGCTTTGTTTCTTGCAAAAGTAGGATTATATTTTGGAGGTGGTTGTCTAGTGGTGACATGAGTTGGTTTCTTCCTATTAACGATAACAAACTCGGTTCTAGATGAAGAAGCTATGTTATTACCACTATTTGCTAATGAGATCCACGGATCCACTGCTCGTACACTAGCCGGTTCCTTTTTAGGGATCCGTGGGATCCGCCACAACGATGGCTGGTTTTTCTAGTTCCTTAACAAATTTTGTTTCTTTACTTTCACTAGTTGATGGATCAAGTTGTTGAATACCTAGACCCTTTTGGTTGTTACCGGTTTTAACACTATCTAGTATTGTATCTAAAGTGTTCGTACTCATTCTAGCAATTTTAGAATCTAAATGATCAACTAGTGTTTGAAGTTGAATGCAAAGTTCACATTCACCACTTGCTATTTTACCCTTTTCTAAACGTTTTAGTTTTGCTTTTAATTCTATGACTTCTTTATCTAAACGTTGGTTTTGACTCTTTAAAAGCTTGTTTTTGTTAATTAGTTTTAAGCTAATATTGCATAGTTTGTCATATTCATTATGCAATGAGTCGTCATCAAGTGATGAACTACTATAGTATTCGTGACATACCTCGTCATTTGCCATGAGACAAATTTCTTCGTCCTCCTCGTCGCTCATTCCCCACGTGCCGCTCACGAACGCCTTTTGATCATCCCGTTTGGGACACTTACTAATAAAGTGGTTTGGGTCCCCACATTTAAAGCAAGTACGATCATCCTTTGGCTTCTCGTCCTCTTTGCTTTTCCGAAAGCCTTTCTTATCGTCATACGGTTGTTTGACGTATCTTCCCTTTCTTCTAAAGAACTTTTTAAAGTCCCTTACCGCCATAGCGTACTCCTCGTCGTCACTACCCGAGGAAGAGTTCTCTTCATCGCTTGAAGCCTTTTTGGCTTTTAGGGCAAGAGATTTGTGTTTCTCTTTCACCTTTGAGGCTTCGGAGTCTTTAGCAAGAACAAGCTCGTAGACTTTTAGGTTGCCTATGAGTTCATCGAGGGTGAGGGTTGTCAAATCTTTTGACTCTTCGATCGCCGTCACTTTGGATCTCCACTTCGATGGAAGTGCCCTTAGATATCTCCTAACATGGTTACGGCTAGAAAAAGATTCATCAAGTGCTTGTAAAGATGTAATAATAGTATTAAAGTTAGCAAATGAATGATCTATAGTTTCCTCATCCGATATTGAAAATTGTTCATATTGTTGAACAAATAAATCAATTTTATTATTTTTAACTTGTTCGTTGCCTTGATGAGTTACAACTAAAGAATTCCAAATTTCTTTAGAGGTTTTAAGCATAGAAATTCTTTCAATTCCTTTTTGGTAAAGCATTATATAAAACCATTTTGCTTTATTTTTAGAAAGCTTTTCTTCAAATCATAATTTAGTTTATCATGAGGTATGTTAACTACATTCCCTTTATCATCTTTTGAGGTAGCCTCAAAATCACCTTCAACAATAATGTACCAAAGATCAATATCTTTAGATTTCACATATGTTTCGAATCTATTTTTCCAATATATAAAACCATTAGTTTCAAGTAGTGGTGGTCATTGCATAGATTGCCCTTCCTTATAATTTTCAGAACCCATAGTGATCGAAAAGTTTTTAAAATACAATTTTACTTTAAAACTTTTATAAACTTAGCTCTTGATGCCAATTGTGGAAAACTAAAAGGGGGAGGGTTGAATAGTTTTGCCGATTTTACGTTAGTTTCAAAAACTTTTAGATTCGTTAATATGTGAGATCTTATGGATGTAGAGTGATTCGTGCCAAACCGTCAAGTTTTATCACACAAGCTGGCCACTTGTGAATGGCCAACCGTAACAAACTTAAAACAGTCCGAAACAAATGCAATGAAGATCGAGAGAGTATAGTGTTTCCTGGGTCGTTATGTCCCAATGAAGCTATGCGATGAATCACCAAACGAATAGTGATCGAGAGATTTGAACGGAAAAGAGGTTTGATTGATTATAACTACGTAAAAAGCAAATAAATTACAGGGGCTTAAATGCAAATTAAAGAGAATTAAAAGATAAAAATATTAAATAAACGCTATCACTATTTGCAAAATGATGTTTTTGATTTTATCTTTTATAAAACTTAAATTTAAAACTACGTGACGTACTAAAGAAAATGTGAAACTAAAGCAATATAAATCCTAAAAATATGAAAATGATATTTTACAAACCTAATGATAAAAGAAAATTTTTAGAAAAGAAAATTATTTTTAAAACTATTTATCTAATTATTATTAATTAAAACTATTTTAACTATTAAATAATAGCCTAAAATACAAGAAAATATGAAATAAAGCTAGAAAAATGAAATTATGACTTGGAAAAATCTAAAATAACAAAGAGAATTTTCAAAACTATTTTTGTATTTTTCTGATTATTTTGTATTTTCTATGAATTAAAAACTATTTAAAACTACTTAAATTGCTTAAAATACAAATTTAACTAAGAAAAATCTGAAAAATATTTTTTGACTTTTATATTTATCTTAACTTAAGAAAATGAAAATTATTTTTTGAAACTTTTCTTAATTAATTGTATTAAATGCTAATTAAAAAGACTTAAAAATTGATTTAAATAAAGAAAAATAGCAAACCGACTTAGAAAAATCTGAAAATTCAAGATAAGTCTAAAATAATATTAAGAATCTAGGAAAATATAAAAACAGGGGTTGTGTGCAAGAAAATGAAATCATATGAAAAGTGCTTATAAATAAGACTTAGATAAGCCAAAAGTCACAAATAAGCACCAACTCGAAACAAAAGCTATAATATGCTAAAACTACTTAAAAGCAACTAACTAACAACTAACCTAAACCTCTGAAGTGCAAACTGCACATGATTTGATGATTTGAGAATAAGTGATGAAAACAGCTTTTGAGGCTACTACTTTTGAGCTTAAAGAATAAGCTACTAAATAAGTTGAAACTAAAAATAAATGGGAACCTAAACTAGACCTGGTGGGCTACTTATAAACCAAAGATCAGACCTAGACAAGCTCTTATGAGCTTTGTGCAAGCCATCAAGAACTGCTGCACACTCGGTGTTCATCGAGTCAATGCACGTGGCATTTTAACCCATTTGACAAGCTCATTTGGAGCTTATAAAAATTTTGAAAAAATTTACTAAAATGGTAATAAGAAAGTAGACCAGTTAAAGTTTTTAAAACCACAAGTTTCACTTGATTTGGCCCAGAAATGAACTCATGAAAATTCACCCCAGTTGGGCATAAACTGACTTTTTCATGTTTTGACTTTTGAAACAAGTATGATAGTTTGACTTTTATGAACTTTGAGACTAATTTATCAACTGAATGTGATATATTATGATGAAATGAAACTTCTGCAATCCATTTCTAAGGACTCTAAACACAAAACAAGATTTTGTTTTTGCAAAATCACAACAGTTAAGATTTAAGGACAGTTAAATGTGATTTTGACTTTGAGTGTTTGCAGATGCAATATTAAGATAGATATGAGTATAATAGAGCTACACAAACCTAAAACAACAAGGCTCAACCACTTGAACAAACCTCAAACTCACTTAACCAACAACAAATCCAAACACCCTTTAAAAACCGATATGCAATTTAAATTGAGCTAAACTACTAACTAGCTTATATTATTGATCAAACCGAGTTAAACTACTCTAAATACAACTAAATAAACAAGTTTAAACCATTTATAACCACAAATACAAGTATACAATCAAATATGCAAAATGGATTGAAAATGAAAGTGAAATAGCTACTCACATGTGTCCAAAGAGTTTTGTAGGCTAAAACCGAAACCCAAGATACACTACACTAAGCCATT